>JARQOC010000757.1:0-61799 GCA_033576535.1 Allobates femoralis | reverse complement strand
CCAGGTCCTGCGGCCCTCCAGAGCGGAGCGTAGCAAAGCGCTTGCAGGGAGAGGTGGCGGGCACCATTACAAGCTGGCCGATTCCTGCCTGTATGCTCCCCCAGCAGTTGTTAATGGCCTCCAGACCTTTCACTTATGAGGCCGACACTGCAGCTAATAACTGTGTGTGCTGGGCCGGCCCCATCACTGCCAGCAGACGGCCCTGCTACAGAGGAGCTGAATAGCAGACAAGCCCAGGGGAAAGGTGAGCGATGTGTGCTGTGCTTCTCTAGCCCTGATTTTTATGTGTGTGTGGTGTAAGGTAGCGGTTAGGATCGGCACGACGGAAGGCAGTGACTCAGGCAACTGTTCACACAACACACAGTTTAATGGTACAGTTCAGGTATATTACAGACCTCCAGGTTCTGGGGCACAGCTGGTACAACTCTGTTCATCCAACACACACATTACCTCTGTACCTAGGACAGGCTCTGTCCTGGCCGGATCCACTGTTGAGGGCCAGGTCCTCACTGCTAGGCTGTGTTATCAGCACACAACCACTCTCTCTCTGCACCGTCCGCTCACTAGTCTCATGAACGTCCTCTCTGAGAGAGCTCCCAGGCTGTGTTAGCTTCACACAGCAGTTCCTCCTGTTCTCCCTCGCTCCTCAGCCCAGGGCAGCTCATATCATCTCCTCTCCCATCACAGGTGGGCTGAGTGCTTTCAATCAGCACTTAGCTCAGATCTCACTTCTGTTAACCCTGTGAGTGCTGCCACAGAGCAAAAGATACAATCCCCCATGTGCTGTACAACGGTAAGGGGACACATCGGGGTTGCATCACCACAGTGGATACATGTGTGTGTATGTGTCTACATATGTGGGTGTGTGTGGATACATATGTGGGTGTGTGTGGATACATGTGTGTGTATGTGTGGCTACATATGTGAGTGTGTGTGGATACGTGTGTATGTGTCTACATAGGTAGGTGTGTGTGGATACATGTGCCTGTATGTGGCTACATATGTGAGTGTTTGTGGATACGTGTGTATGTGTCTACATAGGTAGGTGTGTGTGTGGATACATGTGCCTGTATGTGGCTACATTGGTGAGTGTGTGTGGATACACAGGGGCGCATCTAGGGGGGTGCAGCCGGACCTTTTGCACCGGCGCCACTTAGCAGGGGGCGCCGGCGGCACTTCCGCTTCCGCGCCAGTCTGGGGCCGCGGGGGCCACTGGGAGACTTGGTGGCAGCGGGTCCGGTGCGGGGTGACTGCAGGAGACCCCGGTGCCAGTGTGTGATCGGAGGACGGAGGAGAGACGGCCTGGACGGGATGGGAGACAGCAGGGGTGAGTGACCGAGCAGCCGGGGGAGGAGGAGGAGGGGGGGCAGCAGGGGTGACTGACCGAGGAAAGCTACCTTGGGGGGGGCGCCAAGATAGATCTGTGCCCCGGGCGCCAGCAAACCTAGTTACACCACTGTGGATACATGTGTGTATATGTATGGTGTGTGTGGCTACATATGTGTATGTGTATGTGGCTACATATGTGGGTGTGTGTGGATACATGTGTGTATGTGTATGGTGTGTGTGGTTACATATGTGGGTGTGTGTGGATACATGTGTGTATGGTGTGTGGCTACATATGTGGGTGTGTGGCTACATATGTGGGTGTGTGGATACATGTGTGTATGTGTATGGTGTGTGTGGCTACATATGTGGGTGTGTGTGGATGCATGTGTGTATGTGTATGTGGCTACATATGTGGGTGTGTGTGGCTACGTGTGTATTGCTATGTGTGTGTATGGTGTGTTAGGCTACATGTGTGTGTGTGGCTTGGCTGCGTGTGGGTTCTTGTGTGTGTGTGGCATGGCTGCGTGTGTGCATCTGCATGGCTGTGTGCATAGCTGCATGTGAATGGCTGGGCATGTGTGAAATGCTGCATATGTCTACGTCTATTGATGGCTGCGTGTATGCACACGTGTATGGCTGCGTGTGTATGAATATATAAAGAGGGTGCACTGTTACAGTCAAATACAGTGGGTGCAGCATCTAATAGAAAATGCCAAGAATAACCTAGAAAAAAAGAAAATACACCAAAAAATAGAGTAAGTATCTAAAAAAATAAACTTTATTATATATTAAAGGGACATATAAAAACATAATAGGATCACCCTGCCTATATAAGTAATTGCAGATATATATATTAATCATAGGACAATACAATGAACCAGCAACACTGATAAGTGCCAGAGCAGATAGTGCTCATAGAATTCTATGGTAGGTCAAGACTTATAAATACAGGACAATAAAAATGACCAAAAAACAATAAATCAGCAGGGGAAGATCCCCATAGCTGATCCGAGTTCTGGAATATAGTCCAGTATTTAAAGGTCTTGACTAGGGATGAGCGAGTCTACTCGCTAGGACTCGTTACTCGGCGATTCTTAAGGGACTCGCTGGACTCGGTAATCGGCGAGTCTTTTAGCGAATACTCACTCAGTAACGAGTCCAATGCAAGTCAATGGCAATCTTAGTTTTGTCAGAGTTTACTTTCTCTCACTCGCTAGACTCGCTAGACTCGCTCTATCACATCGCTATATAGCTTGAATCTCCCCAAACAGCAGCGAGTCTGAGCGAGTCTACGAGTCCGAATCCTAGCGAGTCTGCGATTCCGAGTCCTGTATTCTCTATTCGGGACTCGCGAATCCAGAATCTTTTATGTTACTAGTCAGCATTGCGTGTTAGGTCAGAAAACTTGTGAAGAAGGACAAGCATGTTAGCCAATCATAGTCAGTAATGCCATAGCAGCTTTGGTTGTGTCAGGACTATGATTGGCTGCTGTCCATCGTGATGCCTATGTCATCTATGACAGGCAAGGCAGTATATAAGGCTTGCCCCCGCCATTTTGGGCACATTCCTGAGAAGAGCTGACCTAGTGCAGGGAGACTTGGAGCAGATCTAGGGACAGTTAGGCAGTGTAGGAGTCACATATAACCCAAAAGTTCTTTTCAGAACTAACAGGACGGAGTGTAGGAGTCAAGATTCCTCACACATAACCCAAAAGTTCTTTTCAGAACTACCAGGACGGAGGATTGCTGTACAGGACTGTAAGGAAGGGAGATAGGAGCAGCCTTACAGTGAATACAGCACCATCCTCAGAGCTTAGTTCACCCAGCTTTCCGCAGAGCTGCAATCCTAAGCTTTTTCTTATTTTTGGCACTAGTCTACCAAATAATTTTGGTGCCATTTTTCCACAAAAAATTTCCTGTGCCAGTGCGTTGCTGTACGGTGTCCTGCCTGCAGCTCGCACGGTACTTGTAACATTTTACGCAGCCAGCACCGCAGCCTAATAGTGCCTGGTTCTGCGTACTAAACAATTTTTTCCTGTGCCAGTGCGTTGCTGTACGGTGTCCTGCCTGCAGCTCGCACGGTACTTGTAACATTGCACGCAGCCAGCACCGCAGCCTAATAGTGCCTGGTTCTGCGTACTAAACAATTTTTTCCTGTGCCAGTGCGTTGCTGTACGGTGTCCTGCCTGCAGCTCGCACGGTACTTGTAACATTGCACGCAGCCAGCACCGCAGCCTAATAGTGCCTGGTTCTGCGTACTAAACAATTTTTTCCTGTGCCAGTGCGTTGCTGTACGGTGTCCTGCCTGCAGCTCGCACGGTACTTGTAACATTTTACGCAGCCAGCACCGCAGCCTAATAGTGCCTGGTTCTGTGTACTAAACAATTTTTTCCTGTGCCAGTGCGTTGCTGTACGGTGTCCTGCCTGCAGCTCGCACGGTACTTGTAACATTGCACGCAGCCAGCACCGCAGCCTAATAGTGCCTGGTTCTGCGTACTAAACAATTTTTTCCTGTGCCAGTGCGTTGCTGTACGGTGTCCTGCCTGCAGCTCGCACGGTACTTGTAACATTTTACGCAGCCAGCATTGCAGTCTAACAGTGCCTGGTTCTGCGTACTAAACAATTTTTTCCTGTGCCAGTGCGTTGCTGTACGGTGTCCTGCCTGCAGCTCGCACGGTACTTGTAACATTTTACGCAGCCAGCACCGCAGCCTAATAGTGCCTGGTTCTGCGTACTAAACAATTTTTTCCTGTGCCAGTGCATTGCTGTACGGTGTCCTGCCTGCAGCTCGCACGGTACTTGTAACATTTTACGCAGTCAGCACCGCAGCCTAATAGTGCCTGGTTCTGCGTACTAAACAATTTTTTCCTGTGCCAGTGCGTTGCTGTACGGTGTCCTGCCTGCAGCTCGCACGGTACTTGTAACATTTTACGCAGCCAGCATCGCAGTCTAACAGTGCCTGGTTCTGCGTACTAAACAATTTTTTCCTGTGCCAGTGCGTTGCTGTACGGTGTCCTGCCTGCAGCTCGCACGGTACTTGTAACATTTTACGCAGCCAGCACCGCAGCCTAATAGTGCCTGGTTCTGCGTACTAAACTATTTTTTCCTGTGCCAGTGCGTTGCTGTACGGTGTCCTGCCTGCAGCTCGCACGGTACTTGTAACATTTTACGCAGCCAGCATTGCAGTCTAACAGTCCCTGGTTCTGCGTACTAAACAATTTTTTCCTGTGCCAGTGCGTTGCTGTACGGTGTCCTGCCTGCAGCTCGCACGGTACTTGTAACATTGCACGCAGCCAGCACCGCAGCCTAATAGTGCCTGGTTCTGCGTACTAAACAATTTTTTCCTGTGCCAGTGCGTTGCTGTACGGTGTCCTGCCTGCAGCTCGCACGGTACTTGTAACATTTTACGCAGCCAGCACCGCAGCCTAATAGTGCCTGGTTCTGCGTACTAAACAATTTTTTCCTGTGCCAGTGCGTTGCTGTACGGTGTCCTGCCTGCAGCTCGCACGGTACTTGTAACATTTTACGCAGCCAGCACCGCAGCCTAATAGTGCCTGGTTCTGCGTACTAAACAATTTTTTCCTGTGCCAGTGCGTTGCTTTACGGTGTCCTGCCTGCAGCTCGCACGGTACTTGTAACATTTTACGCAGCCAGCATTGCAGTCTAACAGTGCCTGGTTCTGCGTACTAAACAATTTTTTCCTGTGCCAGTGCGTTGCTGTACGGTGTCCTTCCTGCAGCTCGCACGGTACCTTCCATCTGTCTTAAAATATCTTAGCCTCTAGTGTGTACCTTTCACGAAATAGTACCTGCTACTTGTTTTACAAGCCCCCAGAAAGCCACCAGAAATTATAAAATGTCACCCAAAAAACCAAATCCCAAAAAAAGTGTTGCTAAGGGACAGGGACGAGGTACAGGCATTGGTAGTCGTGGCCAACTATCCACCAGTTCGGGCAGACAGACGAGGATTGATCGATCGTTCCTCCTGTCTAACTTTCCCCGTCAGGAAAGTAAACGAGTATTGAGGCCGGAAGACGAACACCATCTAACGTCTTGGCTGGCAGACAAGACCTCAACAACAGGTTCTTGCAGCACTCAAGGTTCCTTGAGCACTGTGTCTACTGTTGGTACATACCATGCTGGGTCATCTAATCCACAACCTCTTCACAGTTCCTCAGACCAACAGCAGCCCCATGAAAATGTTGACACAGACATGGGTCACTCAGATGACTTATTTGGTACATATAATCCTTTACATGAATCCGGTTTGCCAGACTCCGTAGTAGATGAGATACTTGATGAAGAATTGTCCAATCATGGACAAGTTTTAGAGACACCCCGGCCACATGAACGTGTCTTTCAGCAAAGTCTTAGACCGTCTCAGGAGTTGGAGGATGATGATGATGAGACAGTGACACACTTGTCATCTGGGGAGCAAAATCAATCTTGTTATCGGGAAGATTTAGAAGAGGAAGGGGTTGTTGATGAGACAACTGATCCCACGTGGAATGTTGCGATGCAGAGCCAGCAGAGCAGCACGGAGGAAGAAAGTGTGTATGTCCCACCAACAAAGGCACCAAGGCCTACTCCTCCCACCAGAACTGAAAGAGTCACCACTGTTGCCCAAAATGTGTCCACTGTGGCTCAAAATTTGTCAACTGTTGGACAAAATGTCTCAAATGTGGGCCTGAGTAATCCCTCAGGGAGTACAGTCAAGCCTAGAGGTCGGTCAGCCACTGTGTGGAAATTTTTTAAAGATGGGCCTTCTCAAGAAAATGTGGTCATCTGTACCATCTGCCATGCAAGGCTAAGCAGAGGCCACGGGAAAGGAAACCAGAGCACCAGCAGTATGCGGAAGCACATGGCTGGTCAGCACCCTATTCAGTGGTCAAAAGTGCAGCCTTCCACAACAGTGTCATCTGACCCAAAGACTGCGACGGTAACTCAGATCCGTCCGTCACAATCAAGTGTTGCTGAAGCTGGTCCAGCTCATATGTACTCATCACAAGCAGCGGTTGCAGAGAGACTGAACACGAGTGCAGACAGTTCTCGGTCAGCAACATCCTTACAGTTATCAGTGACACAGCTGTACGAAAGGAAGCAGAAATACCACTCTTCCCACCCATTAGCCAAAAAAATAAATGCCCAGATAGCTAAGTTGTTAGCAGTCGAGATGTTGCCGTTTAGGCTTGTGGGTACAGACTCTTTCCGTGAGCTTTTGGCTGTGGCAGTACCACGCTACTCGGTTCCAAGCCGCCACTACTTTTCACGTTGTGCCGTCCCCGCGTTACATGAGCATGTCATTAACAACCTCAAGCGTGCCCTCACCAACGCTGTAACCGGGAAAGTACACCTTACTACGGACACGTGGACAAGCAGTTCAGGACAGGGCCGGTACATCTCGCTCACCGCGCATTGGATCAACGTTGTGGAGAGTGTGCCAAACGATGTTAGTGTTACATCAAACATCCTACCCACGCCACGGATAGCTGGCACAACCTCATTCAGGTTCTCTGCATCATCCTATATGTCCACTACACCATCTTCCGCTTCCTCGACCAATCCTCAATTGCCCTCAACATCACGGCCAAGTTGGGAGGTTTGCTGCAGTGCTTCAGCAAGACGCCAACAGGCTCTGCTGAAGCTGATCTGTTTAGGTCACACACCGCACACTGCAGTAGAGCTGTTGAAAGGTCTGAAGCAACAGACAGATGAGTGGCTATCCCCACTCCAACTCCAGACCGGTCTCGTGGTGAGCGACAATGGTCGTAACCTAGTGGCTGCACTAAAGCTCGGAAACCTTGTGCACGTGCCTTGCATGGCTCACGTGCTGAATCTAGTAGTGCAGAAATTCCTGCGTACATACCCAGAGCTATCTGACCTACTGGAGAAGGTGCGTCGAGTTTGTGCACATTTTCGTCATTCGTCAACAGCGGTTGGAAAACTTTCATTGCTTCAAAAGCAATTGAATTTGCCCAACCACAGACTCATTTGTGACATGCCGACACGATGGAACTCTACATTCCATATGTTATCGAGGATCAATGAGCAGCAGAGGGCAATATCCGAGTATCAGTTGCAACATGCCCGTCAGACCGGCAGTCAGCCACGACATATTAGTACAATGGAGTGGGTGTGGATCGCTGACACATCTGAGGTTCTTGATAATTTTGACTACTGCACAAAACTGGTGAGCGGTGATCAGTCCATCATCAGTGTCACTATACCCATGCTGTGTCTGCTGAAAGAATCCCTCATTAATCAGAAAAATGAAGCATTGAGAGCCCAGCAGATGGCTATGGAGCCAGATTTAAACAGCGCAGTACCTAGCCAGCAAAGCCAGTATGACCAGGCAACAATGGCTCCTGAGGAGGAACAGGAGCAAGACGATGAAGAGGATTTATTTTTTGTTGGTGCCGATGTCAACCCAGATGGTACTCACAACCCCAGCTTTGAGTCTGTCCACCATGGGTGGCCTGGAGAGGAGGAGGCGGAGACAGACTTTGCGGATACAATGGGTATTGAACATCGTTCTGAGGACACTGAAGACATGACTCTATGCAGCTTAGGACACATGGCTGACTTCATGTTGACTTGTCTGCTAGAAGACCCACGAGTGATTAACATATTGCACAACGACCTCTACTGGTTGGCCACCTTTCTGGACCCACGTTATAAAGATAAATTCACCTCGCTGCTGTTTCAGTCACCACGTGGCTTGACAATTGACTATTTCAAGAGGGTTCTTGTGGATAATATGCTTCTAATATCACCGTCAGACAACACTCTGCCCATAGGTAGCAACTCTGTGCAACAGCAGCCTTTGGTCGGGGCACAATCATCCACGCTGTCCAGAAGAGATGCTGGAAAGATGTCCGCAAAGTGGGCTATGTTCAATAAGCCATCGAACCTGCAGCGCCATGTTGCTCCAGTAACCATCTCTCGGAGACAGAAACTTACCAACATGGTACAAGAATACTTAAGTGACAGTACCTGCTTCCTGACTGATGCCGCAGTCCCGTTTAATTACTGGGTCTCCAAGCTCCACACTTGGACAGAGCTCTCGTTGTATGCCTTGGAGGTGCTGGCATGCCCTGCAGCTAGTGTGACATCAGAGCGGGTTTTCAGTGCCGCTGGGGGTATCATAACTGATACCAGGACACGTCTTACTCCAGAGAATGCAGACAGGCTTACTCTAATTAAGTTTAATAGGAACTGGATTTCACAAGACTTCTTGAGCCCTGAAGACGACAGTACTCAGAGCTGAAGTGCCACGTTCAACATCAATATGATATAATTAATCATTGTATTATATTGTGTCTTTTTGGTACAAGCAGTATGTACAAGACCAGTAACGATTTGCGTAACCATGTTCCTGCAACCTGGTAATGAGGCTGCTTCATCTTAAACCAACACTATACCTTAACTTCGGTTTCATTAACCATCACAACACCTTTTGACAAGGAATCAACCTTTATTTTCTGTTAGCAAACATTTAAAAGCCCCTTGGGCTAATTTTTGGAGCCACCCAGGCTAACAAGCTTATCATGGCCCTTAGGCCTGCATTTATACCCAAAATGCAAAACAGCCCCTTGGGCTAATTTTTGGAGACACCCAGCCTAAGAGGCTTATCATGGCCCTTAGGCCTGCACTTATACCCAAATAGCCAAACAGCCCCTTGGGCAAATTTTTTGAGCCACCATGGCTAACAAGCTGATCATGGCCCTTAGGCCTGCATTTATACCCAAAATGCAAAACAGCCCCTTGGGCTAATTTTTGGAGACACCCAGCCTAAGAGGCTTATCATGGCCCTTAGGCCTGCACTTATACCCAAATTGCCAAACAGCCCCTTGGGCAAATTTTTTGAGCCACCATGGCTAACAAGCTGATCATGGCCCTTAGGCCTGCATTTATACCCAAAATGCAAAACAGCCCCTTGGGCTAATTTTTGGAGACACCCAGCCTAAGAGGCTTATCATGGCCCTTAGGCCTGCACTTATACCCAAATTTCCAAACAGCCCCTTGGGCAAATTTTTTGAGCCACCATGGCTAACAAGCTGATCATGGCCCTTAGGCCTGCATTTATACCCAAAATGCAAAACAGCCCCTTGGGCTAATTTTTGGAGACACCCAGCCTAAGAGGCTTATCATGGCCCTTAGGCCTGCACTTATACCCAAATAGCCAAACAGCCCCTTGGGCAAATTTTTTGAGCCACCATGGCTAACAAGCTGATCATGGCCCTTAGGCCTGCATTTATACCCAAAATGCAAAACAGCCCCTTGGGCTAATTTTTGGAGACACCCAGCCTAAGAGGCTTATCATGGCCCTTAGGCCTGCACTTATACCCAAATTGCCAAACAGCCCCTTGGGCAAATTTTTTGAGCCACCCTGGCTAACAAGCTGATCATGGCCCTTAGGCCTGCATTTATACCCAAAATGCCAAACAGCCCCTTGGGCCAATTTTTTGAGCCACCCTGGCTAACAAGCTTATCATGGCCGGTAGGCCTGCATTTATACCCAAATTGCCAAACAGCCCCTTGGGCTAATTGTTTAAGGCAACAAGCCTATGCCTGCATCGAAGACGTTGCTTGTACTATGATCCTGCTGTAGCCTGGCGAAGGGTCCCACTCTACGCTACGGAGATAACGCATAGACGTTGTGTGTTGCAAGTAGACGTCCCAGCCTCTCGCATCTGTGTTCCTAGTGTTGTTAACATACCGAGTCATTAAGTAACCCCCCCCCAAACACAGGCACTATTTCTTTGTTAGCAACATTGCTATGTGCAGTAATGATTTTACACGTACTAACCAAGGTGCTCTCATGCGTCATGCAGGCCGTAAAGTACTTGCTAATGATGATGACTTTAAGGCCACCCACAAAACAACCTACACATCCATTCCCTGAATAAAGACAGACACAAAGCATTTTTTTTTTAAATCTGTATTATTATGCCTTAATGGCAAAGATGTCAGATTTTTTTTTTTTTTTTTTTTTTTTTTAAGCTTTTGAAAAGCAACGTAAAAAACAGAAATAAAGATGTAAAAAGTGCAAACATGCACTATTTACATTAACAAACAAACAAAAAAAAAAGTTGAACCTACAGCTGGTGGTAGGTGGGACGATTGTGTGGGGTAGCCTCTACACCGCCACCATCACCCTGGTCATGGAGGAGGTCCAGGGCCCCATGGATAGCCTCCCCCACTGCTTGTAACCCTGTAGGTTGGGTCACCTGGGCCGGTCTCTCAAAATGGCCTTGGGTTGGGAGGTGCATGTGGGTTGGCCAGAAAGGTTGGTACGGCCTCTGGGTTGCCACATAGCTGTCCCGCCGTGGTGTCTGCCTGTCCAGAATGTTTGCACCAGATTGCTGCCACCCCTCCAAATATGAAAAGACCTGGCCAGGGTGGTTTGGAGGCCGACATGCATCGATGACAATATGTATGGCTGACCATGCCCGCAGTCGTCTCTCGAATGGAATGTCATCCAAGAACGGTAGGAGACTGCGGGCAAAGTCAGCATTACTTTGTGCACGATTTTCTGGCCCTGCAACAACCTCCTCTGGCGGCCGGACATGCCCCAAAGCTGGGGTTGGTGCTGGTGGCGGCGGTGGTGGTGGTGTTGGGGCTGGTGGCGGCGGTGGTGGTGGTGGTGTTGTTGCTGGTGGCGGCGGTGGTGGTGGTGTTTGTGCTGGTGGCGGTGGTGGTGTTGGAGCTAGTGGCGGCGGCGGTGGTGGTATTCCACCAGCTTGGCCTTGGTCCTCCACTTCCGGGGCTTCTGGGGCCTCCCTCGCCTGTTCAGGCAGCTGTTGTGGTGCACGGCGCCTGCGGTAGTGAACCTCTCTGTGGGTAAAGGCCAAAAAAGTTTGGTGAATGCATTGCATTTATAAACAAAAACATAGGTCAAACATTAAGTTGCACGCTTTTTTGACTGTGTATCAGTGTGTTCTGAATCAGATATTTTTTATTATTATTAAAGAATAAACAACTGTACATAACATAAAGGAATACGTCACTTTGTTTGCTAATTCCATAATAATACATAATTTTTCCACACATTATTAACCCCCCCCCCATCCCATCTAATCTAGACGATCAATAACACCAATGTTTCACATGAAAAAAAACGTCCACCTGACTTCACTTTTAACTTGACATACTTAATTTACCAAACTTTTAGGTTACATCAGCTATATAAACCAGTGAAGGGGTTCAAACGTATACAATATATATATATAATATAATATTTAATATAATACAATCTATATAATAATGACTATTCAGCCACTATCTCCATCCACTTCTTTCTCAACCCTCGTCCATGGCTCCCACATCTGTGTATTCTGTGTTTTCATTGTTGACCTTAAGATTGAATTGCAGCCAATAAATTAGGACATTTTGGCTCATGGCTCAACCAATAATCTATGTGTGGGTAGTGTTGGTACTCGATTTTTTGACATTACATTTGAAATTTAACCATTTGTCTGCCCAATTACACTGTGCCCTGCCTTAGGCAGGACAGCTATTTAGGCACTTGAAGACATATTAGTGGCCACAAGTATAGCATTTACTTTTTGTTGTAACTTTATGTGGACAAAGCTATAGCCTGACACTTAGAGGCAAACACATTCTTCAGGGTTGCTTACCATCAGATGGACAGTAAAAGACGCAGTGTGGGCGACCTTGGTTTCAAAGCACATAACCCACATCTATAGGGCAGGTGAGCAAGACAGTAAATGGAGTCCTGCAGCATAGGTGACACATGAGCATTCGGCGTTAGTGGCCTACACTCCTTGTTGCTGCCATGTATGCTAATCAGGAATGTCTCGGTAAATAAAACCCACAAAACATATGGCTTGGATTTTGAAATGACTGTAATGGACATAGAGTATGGGGTTGTTTTTGATCAGCAGGTCACACATCGTTGGTGACAAACAAGGTGGTATTCCCAGATGGACAGTTTTACAATTATTCCAACGGGGCCGAACACAAAGCCGGGAACAGCAAGGGCAAACTTCTTGTTTCCTAAAGGACCTTGTACATAAAAGGCTGTTGCAATGAAAATATGGCCCCCTTAAGTTTAATTTTATACAGCATTAATACACTAAGGTTTTCGAAGGATTCTTAATGTAGCCATCAGTTAACAACAAAACAATTAAATTCACATGTGGATCCTAATATCTACACCATCACCTTGCAGCCACAAATATACCCATGGCCAAACTCACCCACACATATTTGTAGTGATACAGGGTATGTCCTGAAATGTGTATGACTGTGTAAACAATCTGGGATGGTGTACAAACCGTTTAGTGCAAAAGGGGTATATCCTTACAACGTTATTTAGCCTAAAAAACACCCACAATTAAACGTGTAGGGATGTATGTGGCCCTTATGCAAGTGGAGGGAGGCCATTAGGAACACATACAAATGATGCTTACGACAGGCAAACCAGACAAGGCAACACACCTTAGAGGCCATTGCAGGGAAGAACATGGCTTTGTTCCACAAACATGCCAACAATAAGAGCTAATTGTGAGGTCACGGAACATTGTGTCTGCCCACCCTGCTTATTTGTCCCAACGTCACAATGTGAATATAAATGTGTATGTCCTGGATCACAGCCAAAGGTAATAGAAATCTGTTGCACCATGGCAGAAACAAACCCCAGTGTGGGTATGTAAACCAGCACACTCATTATAGAGCTTCATACGTACACTGTGTGCCCTCGTGGACAGGGTCCTCTCCTCTTGTACCTGTACGACCTGATTGTCTTCCTTTACTGTTTTTTGTAGTTAACCATTATCCTCATGTAAAGTGCCATGAGACCTAATGGCGCTATATAAATAAATTATAATAATAGTAGACAACAGAGCTGCAGACACATACCTTGGCATACGGGCCACCGGTCCAAGGAAGGACAGCCGGTCATAGTGTTTGTATATCAGCTCTGGAGCTGCTCCCGGGTCCCCCTCTGCGATCTGGTGATATTGTTTGCGATGTTGATCGCGGCAGCTCCTCCAACGTTTTTGAAGATGGTCAACTGTGAAATGATTTCAAACCGGGTTTAGACATGTGTAATATTTGAAACACCAAAAGTTGGTGTACAAATCAACAATAACATTTTATTCATGTTGTGTGTGTAATGTGTATACAAGGCACAGTGACACGACAGTGTGGAACATCATCAACAGCATTACGGACATTGAGCTCACGTGGACACTATCACAAATGAGGCAGGTCACATGTCGACGCATCGAGAAGGTAATAGTGCGGGCACCAGACTCTGCTCATTAGTGGTATTAATATACACCCAACCCCCTGGCTGTAAGAGCCAGGAGCACCAGCCCTTAAACTAAGTGTACTGTTGTGACCCCATCCAAATATAGGCAACTATGCGACGGCGCATGATAACACATTGAGGGTCCTGTATACCCTGCTATGGGGGGCCTGTATACCCACGAGGGCCCTGTATACCCACTGCTGGGGGCCCTGTATACCCACTGCTGGGGGGCTGTAGACCCACTGAGGGCCCTGTATACAGGGACTGACTGGCACCCTACAGTTTGGGTGCCAGCCCTCCCTCACCGGTCCGACACAGGTGAGGACGGGGGTGGGGGGGGGGGGTGATGACAGGCGGCCGCCTCACAGTCACCGCAGCTCCCGCAGTCTCCTAGGGCTCGCTCCCAGCCGCAGCCTCGCGCTCCTCACAGCCGCTCACTCCCGGCCGCAGCCGCGCGCTGATGACGTCATCGCGCGGCCAGGAGCTTGCGGTTCCGGCTGCTGCTTCGGGGTCATGCGCTGCTTCATGCTCCTGCAGCCGCATGAGCCGTGCGGGCGGCAGCCCTTTTCATGGTCCAGGAGGCCCAAAATAGGGGAAAATACACCGGCCTGGGGGGCAATTGCCCCCCAGGCACCTGGGCCAGTCCGCCCCTGCCTGTATACCATAATATGGGGGCATGGATACCCATCTGGGGGCCTGTATACTCTGCAGGGGGAGCTGTATACTCTGCTGGGGGCTGTCTACCAGTGATAGCCGCTGTATACCAGGATGGCGGTCAATATGTTTTCACAGTTTTTGGGGGCAAAAATAGGGGGGTCGGTTTATACACGGGTCGGCTTATACACGAGTATATATACAGTAAATCCAATATATAACGGGTGAACTCATTTAACTTACTCATATTGCTCTGTTCATCATGGCCACTCACATGGAACGCAGGGAACATCACTTGGGCGATCTCTCTCCAGGCAGTAGTCCTCATGATGTTATCCCCATAGTCAGGGTCTGTTGGGAGCCATAGCAGTGGCCGAGCCTCCACCAGAGGAATCAATCGCAGCGTGTTCACAGTGACACGGCCGGCCATGATTGCTCTGGGGAATGGATTGCTCTGTGTGTGCGTCTGTCAGAGCGAGTCGTTTCCTGTTTGCTTTTACAGCATGGTGTGTGCCCGAGAATCGCTTCCCCCTCCCATCATCGGTTCCAAATAAGAGAAAAACCTGCGAGTTTGGACTCGCACACTTTCAGAGACACATCAGCGATTTGTAAATAGCATTATTCGCTATTACTCGGTTCCCTATTCATTAACATTGGACTCGCTAGACTCGCAACGAGTAGCGAGTCCTGGGCTCGGACTCGTGCGGGTCTAGCGATTCCGAGTAATTTAGGACTCGCTCATCCCTAGTCTTGACCTACCATAGAATTCTATGAGACACTATGGCTGGTTTCAGACTTGCGGACCCCTCCACAGCGTATTGCGGCGGGGAAGCGCAAGCTGAGCGCAGGCACCGCATGTCCCTATGTTTAACACGGGGACGCAAGTGCCTGCGCTCGGGTGCAGATGGCCGTGCGCACCCATTCACTGCAATAAGTGATTTGTGCACATGCGGATGCTTGTGCACGAATCACACAGTCTTGTCTGCACTAGGAGCGCGACATGTTAAACATAGGGACTTGCGGTGCCTGCATTCATCTTGCGGATCCTCCGCAGGACACTGCGGAGGGGTCTACAAGTCTGAAACCAGCCTATCTGCTCTGGCACTTATCAGCGTTGCTGGTTCATTGTATTGTCCTGTGATTAATACTGTATATTAACAACGCTCTGTATCTGCAATTACCTATATAGCCAGTGTGATCATATTATGTGTTTATGTTTTAAGTCCCTTTAGTATATAATAAAGTTTGATATACAGTACAGACCAAAAGTTTGGACACACCTTCTCATTTTTCTATATTTTCATGTCTATGACTATGAAAATTGTAGATTCGCACTGAAGGCATCAAAACTATGAATTAAAACATGTGTAATTATATACTTAACAAAAAAGTGTGAAACAACTGACAATATGTCTTATATTCTAGGTTCTTCAAAGTAGCCACCTTTTGCTTTGATTACTGCTGTGCACACTCTTGGCATTCTCTTGATGAGCTTCAAGAGGTAGTCACCGGAAATGGTCTTCCAACAGTGTTGAAGGAGTTCCCAGAGATGCTTAGCACTTGTTGGCCCTTTTGCCTTCACTCTGCGGTCCAGCTCACCCCAAACCATCTCGATTGGGTTCATGTCTGGTGACTGTGTAGGCCAGGTCATCTGGCGTAGCACCCGATCACCATCACGCCTCCTCCTCCATGCTTCACGGTGGGAACCAGGCATGTAGAGTCCATCCGTTCACCTTTTCTGCGTCGCACAAAGACACGGTTAGAACCAAAGATCTCAAACTTGGACTCATCAGACCAAAGCACAGATTTCCACTGGTCTAATGTCCATTCCTTGTGTTTTTTAGCCCGAACAAGTCTCTTGTGCTTGTTGCCTGTCCTTAGCAGTGGTTTCCTAGCAGCTATTTTACCATGAAGGCCTGCTGCACAAAGTCTCCTCTTAACAGTTGTTGTAGAGATGTGTCTGCTGCTAGAACTCTGTGTGGCATTGACCTGGTCTCTAATCTGAGCTGCTGTTAACCTGCGATTTCTGAGGCTGGTGACTCGTTTGAACTTATCCTCCACAGCAGAGGTGACTCTTGGTCTTCCTTTCCTGGGGCGGTCCTCATGTGAGCCAGTTTCTTTGTAGCGCTTGATGGTTTTTGTAACTGCACTTGGGGACACTTTCAAAGTTTTCCCAATTTTTCAGACTGACTGACCTTCATTTCTTAAAGTAATGATGGCCACTCGTTTTTCTTTATTTAGCTGCTGTTTTCTTACCATAATACAAATTCTAACAGTCTATTCAGTAGGACTATCAGCTGTGTATCCACCAGACTTCTGCACAACACAAACTGATTGTCCCAACCCCATTTATAAGGCAAGAAATCCCACTTATTAAACCTGACAGGGCACACCTGTGAAGTGAAAACCATTTCCGGTGACTACCTCTTGAAGCTCATCAAGAGAATGCCAAGAGTGTGCAAAGCAGTAATCAAAGCTAAAGGTGGCTACTTTGAAGAATGTAGAATATAAGACATATTTTCAGTTGTTTCATACTTTTTTCTTAAGTATATAACTCCACATGTGTTAATTCATAGTTTTGATGCCTTCAGTGTGAATCTACAATTTTCATAGTCATGAAAATACAGAAAACTCTTTGAATTAGAAGGTGTGTCCAAACTTTTGGTCTGTACTGTACATATATATATATTTTTTTAGATACCTACTCTATTTTCTGGTGTGCGCATCTGTGTATGTTTATGCTTGTATGTGTATGGGTGTTTGTCTCCATGTCTTCGTACTGTATGTGTACAGTTCTGTTTAATGTGTGCGTGCATATCTGTGTATATATATTTGTATGTATTTTTTATAAAATGAGTGAATGTAAGGGTCATATCTTGGGGGTGGCATGGGGCACTGACCGCATATGCGGAGACAATAAGGGTGTGTGCCCACATAGTGGTTTAGTGTCGGTTTAGCAGCGAAAACCGCCGGCGGTTTAGCATAGGTTTTATTTAAATTTATGTAAATCCTTAGCAGCTTTAGGACTTACATGTAACCCTATGTAATTTAGAAAACGCTGTGCACACATAGTAGGTTTATGTGAGCGGATCCGCCAGCGGTTGGGCGGTTTCCCAGCGGTTTAGCAGCATACAGCATGTCAATTCTTCTCAGCGGTTTTTGAGCGTTTCCATGGACAAAATCCTCCATAGAAAACCGCCGGAAAAAATGCTGGAAAAACCGACTGTAAAACGCTGTGCACACGCTGGAAAAAACGCTGAGAAACCGCTGGAAAACTGCTGGTGACTTCTGAGCTCAGGAGTCTAGGCTCCTTGAATTTTCCAGCGGTTTACTGACAATTTGAACGTCACTAAACCACTATGTGGGCACACACCCTAAGAAGAGTGACCAGTAGTGATGAGCGAGTACGCTTGTGACTACTCGGTAGTCGCACGAGTATCACTGTACTCGGGCTACTTGGCAAGTACCGAGTAATCTCGCGATACTCGTGCTGTACTCGGGGTCCTCATCCCTGCATGTTGGCGCTCTTTAGAGAGCCACCCACATGCAGGGATTGGCTGGCAGTCACTTCAATGCCACAGCCCTGTTAGTTGTGGCATTGCAGTGATTGGCCGGCCTGCACAGCGTGACCGAGCCTTTATAAGACCCGGCCACGATGTGCTCTGCAAACAGCTATCCAGACAGTCAGTGTAGGGAGAGTGTCTGCTGCTGCTTAGGGACAGATTTGCAGCCCTCCTAGGTACATCCCGAGCAGGGCTGCAAACTGCTGCTGAACACAACAGTCCTTCTCAGGACTAATCTAGGAGGATGTAGGCAAGGTGATCCAGATCGGAGTCCAAGCTTTCCAGTGACCAGAACAGTCCTCAGGAGACTGTTGGAGCTGACTAGCTGTATACAGGCAGGGTGTAATATCCATATCCAGCTTTCCTGTGACCAGAACAGTCAGGAGACTGATGTAGCTGACTAGCTCTATACAGGCAGGCTATCCATATCCAGCTTTCCTGTGACCAGAACAGTCAGGAGACTGTTGTAGCTGACTAGCTCTATACAGGCAGGGTCTAATATACATATCCAGCTTTCCTATGACCAGAACAGTCAGGAGACTGTTGAAGCTGACTAGCTCTATAGAGGCAGGCTATCCATATCCAGCTTTCCTGTGACCAGAACAGTCAGGAGACTGTTGTAGCTGACTAGCTCTATACAGGCAGGCTATCCATATCCAGCTTTCCAGTGACCAGAACAGTCCTCAGGAGACTGTTGGAGCTGACTAGCTGTATACAGGCAGGGTGTAATATCCATATCCAGCTTTCCTGTGACCAGAACAGTCAGGAGACTGTTGTAGCTGACTAGCTGTATACAGGCAGAGTCTAATATCCATATCCAGCTTTCCTGTGGCCAGAACAGTCAGGAGACTGTTGTAGCTGACTAGCTGTATACAGGCAGGCTATCCATATCCAGCTTTCCAGTGACCAGAACAGTCCTCAGGAGACTGTTGAAGCTAACTAGCTGTATACAGGCAGGGTGTAATATCCATATCCAGCTTTCCTGTGACCAGATTAGTCAGGAGACTGTTGTAGCTGACTAGCTGTATACAGGCAGAGTCTAATATCCATATCCAGCTTTCCTGTGGCCAGAACAGTCAGGAGACTGTTGTAGCTGACTAGCTCTATACAGGCAGGGTCTAATATCCATATCCAGCTTTCCTATGACCAGAACAGTCAGGAGACTGTTGTAGCTGACTAGCTCTATACAGGCAGGCTATCCATATCCAGCTTTCCTGTGACCAGAACAGTCAGGAGACTGTTGTAGCTGACTAGCTGTATACAGGCAGGCTATCCATATCCAGCTTTCCTGTGACCAGAACAGTCAGGAGACTGTTGTAGCTGACTAGCTCTATACAGGCAGGGTCTAATATCCATATACAGCTTTCCTGTGACCAGAACAGTCAGGAGACTGTTGTAGCTGACTAGCTCTATTCAGGCAGGCTATCCATATCCAGCTTTCCTGTGACCAGAACAATCAGGAGACTGTTGTAGCTGAATAGCTGTATACAGGCAGGGTGTAATATCCATATCCAGCTTTCCTGTGACCAGAACAGTCAGGAGACTGTTGTAGCTGACTAGCTGTATACAGGCAGGGTGTAATATCCATATCCAGCTTTCCTGTGACCAGAACAGTCAGGAGACTGTTGTAGCTGACTAGCTGTATACAGGCAGGGTCTAATATCCATATCCAGCTTTCCTGTGACCAGAACAGTCAGGAGAATGTTGTAGCTGACTAGCTGTATACATGCAGGGTCTAATATCCATATCCAGCTTTCCTGTGACCAGAACAGTCAGGAGACTGTTGTAGCTGACTAGCTGTATACAGGCAGGCAATTCATATCCAGCTTTCCTGTGACCAAAACAGTCAGAAGACTGTTGTAGCTGACTAGCTGTATACAGGCAGGTTGTAATATCCATATCCAGCTTTCCTGTGACCAGAACAGTCAGGAGACTGTTGTAGCTGACTAGCTCTATACAGGCAGGCTATCCATATCCAGCTTTCCAGTGACCAGAACAGTCCTCAGGAGACTGTTGGAGCTGACTAGCTGTATACAGGCAGGGTGTAATATCCATATCCAGCTTTCCTGTGACCAGAACAGTCAGGAGACTGTTGTAGCTGACTAGCTGTATACAGGCAGAGATCTAATATCCATATCCAGCTTTCCTGTGGCCAGAACAGTCAGGAGACTGTTGTAGCTGACTAGCTGTATACAGGCAGGCAATCCATATCCAGCTTTCCAGTGACCAGAACAGTCCTCAGGAGACTGTTGGAGCTGACTAGCTGTATACAGGCAGGGTGTAATATCCATATCCAGCTTTCCTGTGACCAGATTAGTCAGGAGACTGTTGTAGCTGACTAGCTGTATACAGGCAGAGTCTAATATCCATATCCAGCTTTCCTGTGGCCAGAACAGTCAGGAGACTGTTGTAGCTGACTAGCTCTATACAGGCAGGGTCTAATATCCATATCCAGCTTTCCTATGACCAGAACAGTCAGGAGACTGTTGTAGCTGACTAGCTCTATACAGGCAGGCTATCCATATCCAGCTTTCCTGTGACCAGAACAGTCAGGAGACTGATGTAGCTGACTAGCTGTATACAGGCAGGCTATCCATATCCAGCTTTCCTGTGACCAGAACAGTCAGGAGACTGTTGTAGCTGACTAGCTCTATACAGGCAGGGTCTAATATCCATATACAGCTTTCCTGTGACCAGAACAGTCAGGAGACTGTTGTAGCTGACTAGCTCTATTCAGGCAGGCTATCCATATCCAGCTTTCCTGTGACCAGAACAATCAGGAGACTGTTGTAGCTGAATAGCTGTATACAGGCAGGGTGTAATATCCATATCCAGCTTTCCTGTGACCAGAACAGTCAGGAGACTGTTGTAGCTGACTAGCTGTATACAGGCAGGGTGTAATATCCATATCCAGCTTTCCTGTGACCAGAACAGTCAGGAGACTGTTGTAGCTGACTAGCTGTATACAGGCAGGGTCTAATATCCATATCCAGCTTTCCTGTGACCAGAACAGTCAGGAGAATGTTGTAGCTGACTAGCTGTATACATGCAGGGTCTAATATCCATATCCAGCTTTCCTGTGACCAGAACAGTCAGGAGACTGTTGTAGCTGACTAGCTGTATACAGGCAGGGTATATCCATATCCAGCTTTCCTGTGACCAGAACAGTCAGGAGACTGTTGTAGCTGACTAGCTGTATACAGGCAGGTTAATACCATATCCAGCTTTCCTGTGACCAGAACAGTCAGGAGACTGTTGTAGCTGACTAGCTGTATACAGGCAGGCTAATTCCATATCCAGCTTTCCTGTGACCAGAACAGTCAGGAGACTGTTGTAGCTGACTAGCTTATACAGGCAGGTTAATATCCATATCCAGCTTTCCTGTGACCAGAACAGTCAGGAACTGTTGTAGCTGACTAGCTCTATACAGGCAGGTAATCCATATCCAGCTTTCCTGTGACCAGAACAGTCAGGAGACTGTTGTAGCTGACTAGCTGTATACAGGCAGGGTCTAATACCATATCCAGCTTTCCTGTGACCAGAACATCAGGAGACTGTTGTAGCTGACTAGCTTATACAGGCAGGTCTAATATCCATATCCAGCTTTCCTGTGACCAGAACAGTCTAGAGACTGTTGTAGCTGACTAGCTGTATACAGGCAGGCTAATATCCATATCCAGCTTTCCTGTGACCAGAACATCAGGAGACTGTTGTAGCTGACTAGCTGTATACAGGCAGGCTAATTCCATATCCAGCTTTCCTGTGACCAGAACAGTCAGAGACTGTTGTAGCTGACTAGCTGTATACAGGCAGGTTAATATCCATATCCAGCTTTCCTGTGACCAGAACAGTCAGGAGACTGTTGTAGCTGACTAGCTGTATACAGGCAGGTCTAATATCCATATCCAGCTTTCCTGTGACCAGAACAGTCAGGAGACTGTTGTAGCTGACTAGCTGTATACAGGCAGGTCTAATTCCATATCCAGCTTTCCTGTGACCAGAACAGTCAGGAGACTGTTGTAGCTGACTAGCTGTATACAGGCAGGTAATATCCATATCCAGCTTTCCTGTGACCAGAACAGTCAGGAGACTGTTGTAGCTGACTAGCTGTATACAGGCAGGGTCTAATATCCATATCCAGCTTTCCTGTGACCAGAACAGTCAGGAGAATGTTGTAGCTGACTAGCTGTATACATGCAGGGTCTAATATCCATATCCAGCTTTCCTGTGACCAGAACCGTCAGGAGACTGTTGTAGCTGACTAGCTGTATACAGGCAGGCAATTCATATCCAGCTTTCCTGTGACCAAAACAGTCAGAAGACTGTTGTAGCTGACTAGCTGTATACAGGCAGGTTGTAATATCCATATCCAGCTTTCCTGTGACCAGAACAGTCAGGAGACTGTTGTAGCTGACTAGCTGTATACAGGCAGGCTATCCATATCCGTTATCCATATCCAGCTTTCCTGTGACCAGAACAGTCAGGAGACTGTTGTAGCTGACTAGCTGTATACAGGTAGGTTATCCATATCCAGCTTTGCTGTGACCAGAACAGTCAGGAGACTGTTGTAGCTGACTAGCTGTATACAGGCAGGCTATCCATATCCAGCTTTCCTGTGACCAGAACAGTCAGGAGACTGTTGTAGCTGACTAGCTCTATACAGGCAGGGTCTAATATCCATATCCAGCTTTCCTGTGACCAGAACAGTCAGGAGACTGTTGTAGCTGACTAGCTGTATACAGGCAGGCTATCCATATCCAGCTTTCCTGTGACCAGAACAGTCAGGAGACTGTTGTAGCTGACTAGATGTATACAGGCAGGCTATCCATATCCAGCTTTCCTGTGACCAGAACAGTCAGGAGACTGTTGTAGCTGACTAGCTCTATACAGGCAGGGTCTAATATCCATATCCAGCTTTCCTGTGACCAGAACAGTCAGGAGACTGTTGTAGCTGACTAGCTCTATACAGGCAGGCTATCCATATCCAGCTTTCCTTTGACCAGAACAGTCAGGAGACTGTTGTAGCTGACTAGCTGTATTCAGGTAGGGTCTAATATCCATATCCAGCTTTCCTGTGACCAGAACAGTCAGGAGACTGTTGTAGCTGACTAGCTGTATACAGGCAGGGTGTAATATCCATATCCAGCTTTCCTGTGACCAGAACAGTCAGGAGACTGTTGTAGCTGACTAGATGTATACAGGCAGGGTCTAATATCCATATCCAGCTTTCCTGTGACCAGAACAGTCAGGAGACTGTTGTAGCTGTATACAGGCAAAATGCGCAAGGGCGTTGGCAAGGAACAAGGAAGTGGACGTGATGGTGGTGCAGGCAGAGGCCGAGGTCGTGTGCAAGCACTAATTTCGCAACAACAAAGTGCCACATCTACTTGCTCGCACATCCTGTCCCAAATTCTAGGGGCCTGCAGCAGTACACTGCTCTTGAACCAAGACCAGTGTCAACAGGTTGTTACTTGGATAGCGGATAATGCTTCCAGTCAGATTGGCACCTCCACAAACACTCTGTCTTCCACACGGTCAAGTGCCAGTAGCCGTGATACTGCACTGCACATTTCCCAACCTGATCCTCCTTCCTACCACCAGGCCGAGTACACGTCCACGGACATTACTGATCCCACACTTGGACACTCGGAAGAGCTGTTCACGTATCCATTCGCACAATCTGGCCTCTCGCCAGCTCCTGTTGAAGTGGGTCATGAGGAGAGCGCATGGACAGATGCCCAAATATTTGAGCAGCCACGTTCTCATGAAGGGAACGTGGGCAACGTGTCTCAACAAGGGGTGGATGATGATGAGACACAATTGCCAGGAAGTCAGGAGGAGGATCAGGGTGCGGAAGAGGAAGACGACGTGGTGGATGATCCAGTAGCTGACCCAACTTGGCAGGAGGATATGCAGAGCGAGGCCAGCAGTGCACAGGGGGAGGGAGGCGTAGCATCCCAACAGGCAGTAAGAAGCAGGGTGGTGTCTGCAGGCAGAAGGCAGGTAACCGTTCCCCGGAACAACAACACTACACAAGGTGCCTGTGCAAATGTTAGTTCTTCCCGAGTCTGGCAGTTTTTTAAGTTGGCTCCAGATGACTCTAAAAAGGCCATTTGCAACACCTGCCATGCCAGCATCAGCAGGGGTACAAAAACTAGCAGCCTGACCACCACCAGCATGATCAGGCACATGTCAGCCAAGCACCCGACTTTGTGGGAAGTACAACAGAGTCGAGGAGCGGTGCTTGCTGATGTCACTGCTACGTCTTCGCGTGTTGTGCGTGAGAGCCAATCCCCTGTCCATGCTGCCCGTGAACAAGCCTCCAGCCCTGCACCTGAAGTTACCCACGCACAAATAATACCACCATCAAGCACGTCCTTGTCCCAGCGCAGCGTGCAGTTATCCATTCAGCAAACCTTTGAGCGCAGGCGCAAATACGCTGCCAACGCCCCACATGCCACAGTTCTAAATGCTCACATTTCGCGACTGCTTGCGCTAGAAATGTTACCTTTCCGGCTGGTGGAGATGGAAGCATTCCGCGACCTGATGGCGGCTGCTGTCCCACGTTACTTGGTCCCCAGCCGCCACTATTTCTCCAGGTGTGCCGTCCCCGCATTGCATAACCACGTGTCACAAAGCATCACATGTGCCCTGAACAACGCTGTTTCAGCCAAAGTCCACCTAACCACAGACACATGGACAAATGCTTGTGGGCAAGGCCGCTACATCTCCTTGACGGCACACTAGGTTAATATTGTGGAAGCTGGAACCCAGTCTGAGCGAGGGACGGAACACGTCCTTCCCACACCAAGGATTGCAGGCCCTACCTCTGTCAGGGTTTCACCCACACTCTACAGCTCTGGAATGTCATGCTCCTCAGCCTCCTCCTCCTCCTCCTGCGCATCCTCATCCACTTTACCCTCCACACCAGTCCCAAGCTGGAAGCACTGCAGCACTGCCTCTGCGAAGCGGCAACAGGCTGTGCTGAAGCTAATATGCATAGGTGACAAACCCCACAATTCATAAGAGGTGTGGACAGCTTTGAAACAGCAGGCAGATCACTGGCTCACACCTCTGAACCTAAAGGCAGGAAAGGTCGTGTGTGACAATAGCCGGAACCTGGTGGCAGTTTTGAGGTGAGGCCAGCTGACTCATGTTCCATGCGTGGCCCATGTGCTCAACCTGGTGGTTCAGTGGTTTATAAAGTCATACCCAGAGCTGTCTGATCTGCTGGTAAAAGTTCGCCGCCTGTCTGCACATTTTCGCAAGTCACCTGCTGCTTCAGCCGGCCTTGCCGGCTTTCAGCGCCGTTTGCGTCTTACGGCCCATAGACTGGTGTGTGATGTCCCCACGCGTTGGAATTCAACTCTGCACATGTTGGTCAGGATATTTGAGCAGAAGAGGGCAGTTGTTGACTACCTGCATCTCCTAAGCCGTCAGCAAATGGGTCAACTCCACACATAACACCTGAGGAGTGGAGATGGATGTCCGACCTATGTACCGTCCTCCAAAACTTTGAGGACTCCACCAAGATGGTGAGCAGCGATGACACCATTATTAGCGTCACCATACCGCTACTCTGCCTTCTAAAACGGTCTCTGCTCAAAAACAAAGATGATGCATTGCAGGCGGAGCGCGAAGAGTTGGAGCAAGAAACAGTAGTGGGTGTGGGTGATAACACACAGCCCAGCCTCATTTCATCACAACGTGCAGTGGAGGACTATGACGAGGAGGAGGAGGATGAAGACATGGAGCAACTCTCTAGCCAAATTGAGGATATGACATGCACACCAGTCATACCCTCGATTCAGCGTGGCTGGCCAGAGGACAGGGGAGATGAAGAGGAGGAGGAGGAGGGCAGCATGTTCAGTCATCGTGTTGGTCAGGATACTGAAGTGATGGCTGTTAAGAGTCTGGCGCACATGGCTGGTAAGCTGCCTGGCTCGTGACCCTCGCATTCAGAACATCTTGGCCGACAATCACTACTGGTTGGCAACACTCTTAGATGCACGCTACAAGGAGAACTTTATGTCTCTTATTCCTGAGACGGAGAGGTCAGCCAAAATGCAGCAGTTCCAGAAGGCCATAGTCACGGAAGTAGGCAAAGCATTCCCCTCACAAAATGCTAGCGGCATAGGTCAGGAATCGGTGGACAACCAAGGCGTACGGCCGAGAGGGGCACAAGTCCAATCCGCCAGAGGTAGGGGAACAGTCTTTACGATGTGGGACAGTTTTCTCAGCCCCTCACGTACCACAGCCCCTGAGGTGCGGGGTAGTGCCACAAGAAATGCTAAGTTTGGCCGGATGCTGAAGGAGTACCTTGCAGTTCGAACAACTGTACTCCGACCTTCCTCTGTGCCTTACAATTATTGGGTCTCCAAGCTGGACACGTGGCATGAATTGGCTCTCTACGCCTTGGAAGTGCTGGCCTGCCCTGCCGCTAGCGTTTTGTCAGAGTGTGTTTTCAGTGCCGCAGGTGGAATCATTACTGATAAACGCACCCACCTGTCAACTGAAAATGCTGACAGGCTGACTCTGATCAAGATGAACAAGGGTTGGATTGGGCCAGACTTCACCACACCACAAGCAAATGACAGCGGAATTTAAATTTTGTTATGGGAATTTGCCATGTACCTCCACTCACCCATGGGTACACACTTCTGGACTTTGGCTAATCGCTGGACTGGTCTTACTTCTCCTCATGTGCCACCATGATGACCGTTACAATAGTTAGGCTGTTGTTTCAGGTATACCCCCAGTGGAAAAATTTTTCGCCCATTCTTTTAAAATGGGCATTACAACGACAGGAGACCCACTCCTTTTCAATGGAAAAAATGTTTTGAGGCCCTCATGCACGTCTCTATCCAGGGACAATGTGGAGCCTCCCAATTTTTGGCTGCCCTGCCAAAGGGCTATACTACAATACACCCACTTCAGGTTTACAGGCCCTCATGCATGTCTGTATGCATGGGTCATTGGTGAACCTCCCAATTTTTGGCTGCCCTGCCAAAGGGCTATACTACAATACACCCACTTCAGGCTTACAGGCCCTCCTGCACGTCTGTATCCAGGGGCATGGTTGAACCTCCCAATTTTTGGCTGCCCAGCCAAAGGGCTATACTACAATACACCCACTTCAGGTTTACAGGCCCTCATGCACGTCTGTATCCAGGGGCATTGTTGAACCTCCCAATTTTTGGCTGCCCTGCCAAAGGGCTATACTACAATACACCCACTTCAGGTTTACAGGCCCTCCTGCATGTCTGTATCCAGGGGCATTGTTGAACCTCCCAATTTTTGGCTGCCCTGCCAAAGGGCTATACTACAATACACCCACTTCAGGCTTACAGGCCCTCCTGCACGTCTGTATCCAGGGGCATGGTTGAACCTCCCAATTTTTGGCTGCCCAGCCAAAGGGCTATACTACAATACACCCACTTGAGGGTTACAGGCCCTCATGCACGTCTGTATCCAGGGGCATGGTTGAACCTCCCAATTTTTGGCTGCCCTGCCAAAGGGCTATACTACAATACACCCACTTCAGGCTTACAGGCCCTCCTGCACGTCTGTATCCAGGGGCATGGTTGAACCTCCCAATTTTTGGCTGCCCAGCCAAAGGGCTATACTACAATACACCCACTTGAGGGTTACAGGCCCTCCTGCACGTCTGTATCCAGGGGCATGGTTGAACCACCCAATTTTTGGCTGCTCTGCCAAAGGGCTATACTACAATACACCCACTTCAGGTTTACAGGCCCTCATGCATGTCTGTATGCATGGGTCATTGGTGAACCTCACAATTTTGGACTTCCCTGGTAAAGGAAAATACTACAATACACCCACTTCAGGTTTACAGGCCCTCCTGCATGTCTGTATCCAGGGGCATTGTTGAACCTCCCAATTTTTGGCTGCCCTGCCAAAGGGCTATACTACAATACACCCACTTCAGGTTTACAGGCCCTCATGCACGTCTGTATCCAGGGGCAATGTTAAACCACCCAATTTTTGGCTGCCCTGCCAAAGGGCTATACTACAATACACCCACTTCAGGTTTACAGGCCCTCCTGCACGTCTGTATCCAGGGGCATGGTTGAACCTCCCAATTTTTGGCTGCTCTGCCAAAGGGCTATACTACAATACATCCACTTCAGGTTTACAGGCCCTCATGCATGTCTGTATGCATGGGTCATTGGTGAACCTCACAATTTTGGACTGCCCTGGTAAAGGAAAATACTACAATAGACCCACTTACTCAAAATGGGCACATTATGTCAAGACAGGGCTTCATGTACGTCTCTTCTCAGGGACATCGGAGTGCCGCACAATGTTTTCACGTAAAATCTTTCATGTAATCACAAAAAGTAACATACACCAGCTGTATCCCACTATTGGGTATGTGCCCTTAACATTTCCACCCTGAATATTCATTTATGTGTCATTTTGGAAGGTTTTCTGGTGACTCCGTAAAATTGGCGTGAAACTCGGACAACATTGTTCACAGCTGTGGCTTTTGAGTGAGAAATGCTTACAGGGGTCTTCCCCATGGTGTTGCCATGTCATTTGAGCACTCTTCTGAGACTTTTGTGACATTTTTAGGGTTTCTACATGCTGTTGGCGGTCATTTCATAAAAATACTCGGGTCTCCCATAGGATAACATTGGGCTCGGTGCTCGGGCCGAGTACACGAGTATCTTGGGATGCTCGACTCGAGCTTCGAGCACCCGAGCATTTTGGTACTCGCTCATCACTAGTGACCAGGCAAATATGTGAAGAGACAGTATGGGGGTAGAAGAGAGAGGGGGCTGCATGGGGGGGGGTCAGTTTGATGGCACAGCAAGGAAAGGACAATATACTGGGGAGGGAGTGTGTGATGAGGGGGCATTATATAGAGACTGGGCAGTATAGGGGAGAGCAGTGTGAGTGGTCAGTATGAAGAAGGGGCTCAGTATGGCAGTGTGGAGAGTCTGTCCCATAATAGGGACAGTGTGTAAATCATATTTTGTGTAGGGAACAATGAAGAGGAGCAATTATTCAGGAGCATTATAATCATGACTGTCCAGACCCATCATCAATTCCCCTCCCCTCGCCGCACAGAAAGCACACCAACAACAGTTATTTTTCAATGCTTTAATGAGAGGTATCAACATAACACCTTACTCATGACTTGTTGTAAACACATTCATTGTGTATTACTTTTTTCTTTTGTGGATAAATCAAAGGCCGCAGCTCAAGCAAGGCACAAATCCGCCAGGTCACGTGAGTGCAGGAGTCGTCTGCCACTGGCCGTCCAGCGCAGGATAACTCTCAAATCACTCTCTCCACCGCCATGGAGGAGCGAAAGCAACGCCTGAGCTGCGACCCCCACCAGGAGAGAGCACAAGGCTTGTTCAAAACCAACCCGGAGCACGGACAAGAAAATGTCGGTGCCAATACCATGCAGATGTACTTCGTTAGACAGCTTCGAGAAACTAGGGTCAGATTCTAGCCGCAAATGCCATACTGATGTATACCAATGCAGTTGGCAATGATAAGTATTACATCCCCTTGAATTAACGAAAAAATTAGAAAGCGGCTATCAAGGTACGCCAATCATATACTGACACAAAAATCCATCCAGACGCCTGGCTGGACTATGCTGGGAACGACCATGCGAATAACTGACTCCAATTCAAAAAATAAAAACGTGGAATTTAACCATAATAGCTCTTGTATAATACAACAGCTCCACAGGGTAAAACAAGGCCGAGGATGCCATGACCCATGTGGATGATGAGGGTGAGCAGGCCGGAAAGGGGCCTAGCAATTACACTACTTCGAGTGTCGTTCAACACCATTTTATCTCCTTCCTTCCCCATGAAACTTCGAGCCCAAAAACCAAATGATCTTCCTCCGGCGGAAATTTCTACCCACCGAGCGGCCCAGATATAGAAATACACCGTATACACCATGGCACAAGATCTTCTTACTAAGGACCGACACCATCTGAAAAGAAACAACAGTTAGCAATCTCACCATCGCACAAAACATTATTGTAAAGAAATGCTCTTCGTTCTTTCACTTTCTTTTCTTTTTTTTTTTTTTTTTTTTTTTTTTTTCTTTTCTTTTATTATTATTTAATACATTCTTTGTGATTCACTTTTCCGAGAGAAGGATTGTAAGGTTCACGCTAGCAGCAAGCCACAATCATCAGTGCTAGCAAAACAAACGCCCAGAACAGATCACCCACCCGTAATGGCTCAGCATAACCCGCATTCACTTCAAGCCTTGAAACACCTAAACAACTCAATTCCTAAACTATACTCAGACACACCGGAGCAACACCAACGTATACCCATATACACATATATATATATATCTATACACACATATATATATACACCCATACCCGTATACACATATATATATATACACCTATACATAAACGCACACACATATACCCAAATACACGCACTCTTATATCCGTGTACTCCCGTACACACCTGAATACCCATATGGAAGCGCGTCACCCACACCCGTACCCACTACTTATACATACCATACCAAAACATTCCCCACAAATACTCCATTAATAACATTCGCTAACAGATTCACACCTTAGCAATGCGCCCCAATATCAGAAACTCAAAGAAGGATGCTGCGCAGACCACACACTAGCTCTACACATTGAATCACCGCTGCATGCGCGGTTTAGTAACAACTCCTACCCAACTGAATGGATTCCAGATTCCTAGGGAAGAAAATGACACCCCCATCAACATGTATGAGGGTAGAAAACGTGACAGTGGGGGGTCCGTAGAACGCGCCCAATTTCGAAGCCGTAAGTCGTGGCCAAAAGCAGCCTGGTAATAACACTAACAATACTTCCGATAAATAAATAGCAAGACATGTCATTCACACCGAACCTGCTACCTCCCCTGCCATGCCTTTTTTGTCAACAAACTGCTAATGAATATTTAACGCCGAGCTGGACAAACCTGGGGTTGCCGGCATGCAATGGAACGACCAGTAGCGTCCAATATTAAGGAGTCCTAGAACAAACTGGATAAAACCCCACTATGTATCCCGTGTAGAGCAGATCTTACCCTAAGTTCCGCAGTAACAGATCACTGGCAATATCCGGAGTATGGCACCCTCCAGATAAAGAACAGGTAATCAAGCAGCTTCCCTTTCAGCATCATTAAATAGATCCAGAATGCCATAAGCTCCACAGTATCAGGAAAAAACTGCCCATGACCACAGATGGGTTCCAGCACCTTCAGAGAGAAACCGGTCAATAAACCCCTTCCAGTTTAGCAGTAGTACACAATTCCCGGAATTCTGAAATGAAACAAACACAAATCAGGTACTGCATTACTGATAACCCAAGCATGGCAGCCCCTAAACGTAATGTCAAAGGTCATCATATTACATCTACAATCTTGTCAGATCCTTGACCCAGAGCGACAAACTAGGTGTTATCCTGCAGACCTCACACCTGACGTATCGGGATACAGCTGAGGTGCTCCAGAAACCAATACCAATGACTAGAATTAGACCAAGGTGCATATGCCACTCGCCAGAATGAAATAGACCAGCATTTTATGAGTGCAAAATCAACTCTAAAACCTAAAGAGCACTCAGAAACAAAGTAAAGTGTGCATTTTTGCTCATTCTTTTTTTTTTTTTTTTTTTTTTTTTTAAATAATTCATTTTACCAGTCCCAAAAGAACAGATACGGACACTTAACCAAGCAAAGCTCATTCAGCAATGTACCATACCTTGTTTTCATGTGAAAAACAACTTTCGACCTGGCCGCACCGGCTGTGCACGTATTTTTTTTTTTTTTCTGTTCATTTATTTATGTAATTAATTAATTATTTATATAACTTTTATGGTATGGCCTATGAACAATATCCCGTAGGATGGGTTTAAAGGTTTCCAAGTACATCTTGGTGTATAACAACCGCTTATGCAGTGAGGCGCAAGACGCCCCCATGCTGGCTGGTGATGACTAATGGGAAAATTCTACGCATTAATCAATCAGCGTGCAGGGCATCTACCCCGAGGTAGTTTAAATGGGCAAGAGAAACAGGGAAATCACCTGCGGAATTTTATTTCATTTATCTATATATATATTTATTTATTTATTTTTTTGATTGAAAAACAAACCACAAAAACCATTATCGGAGATTATCTTCTGAACCCGACAAATTGGTTTGGCTTCGGGAAGAATTGCACCCGGCACAACATGACCCAGAATTCCTATGGGAAGTGCAGGCATGTGATTGTCTCTAAGAAACATCAGGAATCGTGATAACGTGTCAATCGCCCGATGGATGAAGCAGGAGGAGGGCAGTACAGGCGCGTTGGAGGGTCAAAAGGAGACCGGATTGTTCACCAGTGGCTGGGCAGCCTCAAATATAATGAATTGCGTGGCCTGAGGTGAAAAGAACTACAGAACGCCTCACCGGGATACTGCTAAAAATGACTGGACCGGGTGGCTTAAGGGGTGCGAATAGCCTGCATATCCCATAGTAAAATGGAAACCGCAAAAAGAGGGAGGGCTGTCCTAAATATAACTATTTAATTATGCATGTAACATATATATACCTATCTGTAGTCATACACACACATCTACACATACATATATATACATATACATACACACATATATATATACTAGCTGTGAGCCCGATGCAAATGCATCGGGATTCTAGAACGGCATTAATTTGATTATAGATTATAGCTGTTAGCCTGATGCAAATGCATCGTATTAAAATATGTTTATTGTTTTTTTAAACATTTTTAAATAATAATCGCATCATCAATAGCAATAAATAAGCCATAGCATTATTATTAGCAGTAATAGCAGTATTATAGCATATTAGCGTATTATGAGTTAATATTAATAGCATTAATACATTATATTAGCATAATAGCATTATTAATAGCATTATTCATATATAGATACATTATAGCATTATAATTAAACTATTAATAGCATTAATAGCATTATTAATAGCATTAATAGCATTATATAGCATTAATAGCATTAATAATACATTATTGCATTAATATAGCATTAATAACATTATTAATAGCATTATTATAGCATTATATTAGCATTAATAGCATTATAATAACATTGATTAGCATATAATAATAGCATTAATAACATTATTAATAGCATTAATAGCATTATTATTAGCATTAATAGCATTAATAATACTATTAGCATATAATAGCATTATACATTATTAATAGCATTAATAGCATATTATTAGCATTATAGCATTAATAATAGCATTATTAGCATTAATATAGCATTAATAATATTAATAGCATAATAAGCATTATTATTAGCATTAATAGCATATTAATAGCATTAATAGATAAATGCATTATATAATTATTATAGCATTAATAGCATTATAATAGCATTAATAGCATATTAATAGCATTAATAGCATTATTAATAGCATTAATAGCATTAATAATAGCATTAATAAATTATTAATAGCATTAATAGCATTATATTAGCATTAATAGCATTTAATAAGCATTAATAAATTAGCATTAATAGCATTATATTAATTAAGCATTAATAGCATTATTAATAGCATAATAGCATATAATAGATTAATTAATAGCATTAATGCATATATATAGCATTAATAGCATTAATAACATTATAATAGCATATTTAGCATTAATAGCATTAATACTTTATTATAATAATAGATTATACATTAATTATAGCATTAATACATTAATAGCATTAATAGCATATATATTATTAGCATTAATAGCATTAATAATATACATATATAGGTAATTACATTAATAGCATAATACATAATTAATAGCATTAATAGCATTATTAATAGCATTATGAATTAATAGATAAATATAGCATTAATAGCATTATATGCATTATAATCATTAATACATAAATATTAGCATTAATAGCATTAATACATATTAATACATTAATAGCATTATATAGCATTAATAGCATTAATAATATGCATTATTAGATTATATAGCATTAATAATATAATATTAATTAGATTTATTAATAGCATTAATAGCATTAATAGCATTATTATAGCATTAATAGCATTAATAATACATTAATATAGATAATTACATTAATAGATTAATAGCATTAATAGCATTAATATAGCATTATATTATAGCATTAATACATTAATAAATATGCATTATTAGCATAAATAGCATTAATAACATTATTAATAGCATTAATAGCATTATTAATTAGCATTATAGATAATATTAATAATAGCATTATACATTAATAATAGCATTAATAGCATTAATATTATTAGCATTAAATAGCATAATACATTATTAATAGCATTAATAGCATTATTATTACATTAATAGCATTAATATAGCATTATAGCATTATAATAGCATTATAACATAAATAGCATTAATAGCATTATTATTACATTATACATTAATAGCATTAATTAGCATTAACATTAATATACATTATAGATATATAGCATTATTAATATTAATAGCATTAATAGCATTAATTAGCTTTAATTAGCATTTAAAATTAGCATTATATAGCAATAAATAATAGCATTAATACATTATTAATAGCATTATAGCATTAATAGCATTATTATTAGCATTATAGCAATTTATAGCATTAATAGATTATATTAGCATTAATAGCATTATAGCATATTAATAGCATTAATAGCATTATTAATGCATAATAGATTATTATAGCATTAATAGCATTATAATAGCATTAATAGCATTATAATAGCATTATAATTATTATAGCATTTAGCATTTTATTACATTAATAATTATAATGCATTAATAATATTACATAAGATTATGCATAATAATACATTAATAAATTGCATTTACATTAATAGATTATCATTTATTATAGCTTAATAATAATGCTTATTAATAAATATAGCATTAATAGATATATAGCATTATTAGCATTAAATGCATATAATATTATGCATTATAGCATTATATTACATTAATGCATTAAACATTATTATTAGCATAATGCATTAATAATAGATAAATATACATATAAATTATAGCATTAATAGCATTATTATAGCATTAATAGCATTAATAGATATATTAGCATTAATACATATAATAACTTTATCTATAGATAAATATTAGCATTAATAGATTATAGCATATAATAGCATTAATAGCATTATTATTAGCATTAATAGCATTAATAGCATTATAGGATTAATATGCATTAATACATTATTAATGCTTAATAGCATTATTATTAGCATTAATAGCATTAATAGCATTATTAAGCATTATTATTAGCATTTAATACATTATAATAATAGCATTAATTATAGATTAAAATAATAATACATATTAATAGCATTAATAATTATATAAGCATTAATAGCATTTAATATATAGCATTATAACATTATTATAGCATTAATAGCATTATTATTATCATTTAATAGACAATAAATAATCTATGCATTATTATAGCATTAATAGCATTTACTTATAATTAATAATAGCATATAATATAATAGCATTAATAAATAGCATTAATAGCATTATATATAGCATTAATAGCATTAATAATATTAATAGCATAAGATTATAATTATAGCATTAATACAAATTATTAATAGCATTAATAGCATTTTATTAGCATTAATAGCATTATAATAGCATTTATAGCATTAATAATAGCATTAATAACATTATTAATAGCATTAATAGCATTATTATTAGCATTAATAGCATTAATAATACATTATTAGCATTAATAATAGCATTAATAACATTATTAATAGCATTATAGCATTATTATTAGCATTAATAGCATTAATATAGCATTATTAGCATTATAATAGCATTAATACATTATTATTAGCATTAATAGCATATTATTAGCATTAATAGCATTATTATTACATATGCATTAATAGCATATTATTACATTAATACATTAATAATAGCATTATAGCTTAATATTAGCATTAATACATTATTAATAGCATTAATAGCATTATTATAGCATTAATAGCATTAATACATTATTATTAGCATTAATAGAATTAATAGCATAAATAATAGCATTAATAGCATTATTAATAGCATTAATAGCATTATTATTAGCATTAAATAGCATTAATAATAGCATTATTAGCATTAATAATAGCATTAATAACATTATTAATAGCATTAATAGCATTATTATTAGCATTAATAGCATTAATAATAGCATTATTAGCATTAATAATAGCATTATAACATTATTAATAGCATTAATAGCATTATTATATAGCATTAATACATTAATAGCATTATTATTAATTAATGCATTATAATACCATTAATAGATAAATATTAGCATTAATACATTAATAGCATTATTAATAGGATTAATAGCATTATTATTAGCATAAATAGCATTAATAGCATTATTACATTAATAATAGCATTAATAACATTATTAATAGCATTAATAGCATTTTATTAGCATTAATAGCATTAATAATAGATTATTAGATTAATAATAGCATTAATAACATTATTAATAGCATTATAGCATTATTATTAGCATTAATAGCATTAATATAGCTTATTACATTAATAATAGCATTAATAAATATTATTATTAGCATTAATAGCATAATTATTAGCATTAATAGCATTATTATTAGCAGTAATATCATTATTATTAGAATTTTTTTTTTTATATTATTATTTTTTATTAAATTATTTATATTTTTTATTTATTTTTTTATTATTTTTTAATTATTTTTTAATTATTTTTTTTATTATTTAATGAATTTATTTTTTTAAGTCAGACTGAGACGCAGTTCTCATTCAGGTGCGACTTTTTTTTTTTTTATTATTATTATTTTTATTTAATTATTTATTATTTTTTATTTATTATTTTATTATTTTTTAATTCTTTTTTAATTTTTTTTTTTTATTATTTAATTAATTTATTTTTTTAAGTCAGACTGAGACGCAGTTCTCATTCAGGTCCGACTTTTTTTTTTTTATTATTATTATTTTTATTTAATTATTTATTATTTTTTATTTATTTTTTTATTATTTTTTAATTCTTTTTTAATTCTTTTTTTTATTATTTAATTAATTTATTTTTTTAAGTCAGACAGAGACGCAGTTCTCATTCAGGTCCGACTTTTTTTTTTTTTTATTATTATTTTTATTTAATTATTTATTATTTTTAATATATTTTTTTATTATTTTTTAATTCTTTTTTAATTATTTTTTTTATTATTTAATTAATTTATTTTTTTAAGTCAGACTGAGACGCAGTTCTCATTCAGGTCCGACTTTTTTTTTTTTTTTATTATTATTTTTATTTAATTATTTATTATTTTTTATTTATTTTTTTATTATCTTTTAATTCTTTTTTAATTATTTTTTTTATTATTTACTTAATTTATTTTTTTAAGTCAGACTGAGACGCAGTTCTCATTCAGGTGCGACTTTTTTTTTTTTTTTATTATTATTTTTATTTAATTATTTATTATTTTTTATTTATTTTTTTATTATTTTTTAATTCTTTTTTAATTTTTTTTTTATTATGTAATTAATTTATTTTTTTAAGTCAGACTGAGACGCAGTTCTCATTCAGGTCCGACTTTTTTTTTTTTTTTATTATTATTTTTATTTAATTATTTATTATTTTTTATTTATTTTTTTATTATTTTTTAATTCTTTTTTAATTCTTTTTTTTATTATTTAATTAATTTATTTTTTTAAGTCAGACTGAGACGCAGTTCTCATTCAGGTGCGACTTTTTTTTTTTTTTATTATTATTTTTATTTAATTATTTATTATTTTTAATATATTTTTTTATTATTTTTTAATTCTTTTTTAATTATTTTTTTTATTATTTAATTAATTTATTTTTTTAAGTCAGACTGAGACGCAGTTCTCATTCAGGTCCGACTTTTTTTTTCCCCATTGACATACATTACCGGTGTGTCGGCGATTTTATGGCCGGCCACCTGGTTCTATTTGTCGGCCCTAAAATCGCGGACACACCGCTAATGCATGTCTATGGGCAGTGAGCTCGAATTCTGATTGGTCGGCGTTCAATCCGAAATCGGGCTGACTGCCCATAGAGATGCATTAGCGGTGTGTCCGCGATTTTAGGGCCGACAAATAGAACCAGGTGGGCGGCCATAAAATCGCCGACACACCGGTAATGTATGTCAATGGGGAAAAAAAATGCTACGCGGCCACGGGGAGAGTCCAGGAGAAGCAGCTCGCTCGCGCTAACCAAGCGACCGGAAGCAGCGCCGCTCCGACGGAAGTCGCTACGGCAATTATATAATAGATATACATATACACATACACATATACATGCACACACATACATACCTATACACACACCCATACATATACATACATATATAAGCATACATATGCGTACACATACATCCATACCCTATCTATGTGCGTTTTGTAGGAATTTGGGAGGGGGGGGGGGTTGTTACAAATTTTGGAAATCATCTTAAGTTTATTATATCTGCATGTCACCATTCATAACCATTCCTCTATTTGTTCTCCATTAAACTCCATCGTGCATCTCATGCTACATAATCCAGCTCTGCCCCTACCCCACTATATTACTACTTACCAACAAGACCAGGACTGGAAGCTTGATAAATCCTCCGCCAATGAGAGACGCGGGTAGAAATACAGATCAGTCCTGAGACACCACGGAAAACCCTGCAAAGGAATAAATCTCCACAGCGAAGAACAGGAAAGATGGATCCATCCATCCTCTCTGGAGCAACAGCTACTGAGGTACAATGAAAGCTGAAGTCATTAATGGAAAGCTCCTCTCACTGCTGTGTAATAAAGAGTACCTTGAGGAACAGGTGCCGCACCCATGCTTTTCATGGGCCAGAGATCCATCTCCTCAGAAGCTAATAGAGGGGATACACTAGCTATACATCTGCACTAACATGTCTACCTGCTCCACAAGTCATGGCTGGGGCAGGGGATACTGTGTCATGGGCTGCAGGGCCAGGGAGCTTAATGCCTCACTCTAGTTACAGAGGTGGCTGATTATTGAGAGGATGGGGGAAGGGGGGGGGGCAGAGGGCAACTAATTTATGTGTAAAATCACTACCTGCTTACATATGGAAGGAATTGAATGCCCCAACTGAGTTCTCACAAGCACCTGTACAGCCCTCTGCTAGATACTTCGTGTACAGTGGAGCTGCCTCCTGGAGGAGGGGCTGGTAGTCTGTGTGAGACTCACAGTGTAAATAAGTGCTGCAGCTCCTGACCCAAAATCTCCTGTGTGCAGCCAGGTCGGGGGAGGGGTGATAAGAGCAGGCACTATGTGTAAAACATGAATACTGCAGTGAATCTAGCTGCTGTGTCCTAATCTACCTACCTCTCATGCAGCCAGGGTGAGTGCATAACATTCCCAGCAGCATGAGGTGCACATTATGTCACCTGCTGCCGGCCAGCTGCACCGCGCTACCCAATCTGACGATGGGCGTGCAGTCACTCTGGGTACAAAGTGGGGGGTGGCTGACCCCACCGCAGAGCGAGCGCAGGGTCTGCGCCTGCTCTGCTCACTAAATATCCCCTGGCTCAAATGCTGCAGCAGGCGGGAAGGTTTGAACGATTCCTGTCAGCCATGCTGCCGCCTTTGTGCCTCGCCAGAGAGGACACCAAGGACGCTGAAAGCCCAGCGAAACCGGCGGCCTCCTCCCTCACGATTCTCTCCCTTACCGCAGTTCCAGCGGATCCATCTGTTCCAGCAGCCATTCTGCCCTGGGTTAAGATGGGAGGAGAGACAAACTGATCTTTGGGCAAGCAGCAGGGGAAAAGACAAGATGGCTGAAACCCAGAGCATATATAACAGGTGGGGGTGGTTAGGCAAATAAGGGGGGTGTGACAGACAAACAAATCAGCCACTGTAAGGCGAGGAGGAGGGGGAGAGAGGAATTAACCCCATGAGGGCTGGACAGTCAGGTGGCAGTGGGTAATCCACAGTGCCACACATCTACTATTTTTAAGGGCGTCATGCCAGGATGTGGTGCAGAAGACTGGAGAAGATGGAAATCTGCAGACACGAGCTGTGGATGTGAAAAGTCATCACGGCGTCTGGACAAGATGAAGAAAGAAAAAGATAATGACTCTAATAGGAGAAGATTTCACGTATAAGGTACCTGGATGTAAATGTTTCTTTGTGATCCTGCCTGCGTCTCATCAGTGCTGTGGTTCCTGTGTGATCCACAGTCTGATGACCGATGATGACAACAACTCCCAGTATCTTCTTACCATTGTTAAGCACACACTGGCAGTTGGAGCTTCATGCAATACAACTGTATAAGGGGCTGACCTGACATTACAATTTGATGATGATCCTGGAGCTCAAATTCATATAAAAATTGTGGCCCTGGTGATTTAGTCGTGTACTGATGGTGGTTCTGATGGTTCAGAAGCTGAGCCCACTCCATTTCGGGCAGATGTCGGCTGTGACATGGCTCAGTGATCACAGCCCACCTTAATTGCTACTGTTAAGTAGTTAAACATTCTAGTCAGTCACTGGCAGGGACATTTAGCTTGATGGCCAAAGCCTCCACTTACCGGCTCCCATTAGCCCCTCTTGTTGAGGGTTGCCATGTGGTGCTGCCATGTTAGTCATTCTATGAAGCCCAGCCTGAGGTTGGACTCTATGGATGACAGCACAAAGTGCGTGGACATTATTACAGTGTCTCACTTTGTAGTGAGCGGTGTGACTGTAACGGTTACTTGCTTTGAACCTATAACAGGAAGTTAGTGTCAGCAGGGGGAAGAAAATTTAATTTTCTCCCTGCAGCCAATGCTTTTCCAGTATTAAACCAAGTTTAAAATGCTATTTACTTGCAGATTAATCCTATAGCTGCAGATGTTACCTCTGCTACTTTAATGCAGTGCCAGAGATAATCAGGCTAAACATGGGCCGCTGCAATTTGAGGGCCACCGCTCTGTCATTGCCCCCCAGGTCAAAATGTGCCAGCCAGCCCCTGTCCATGTCCATTGTATATTTGCAAATCCAACTGAAGTCAAAATACAGGATGTACAAAATTCCAAATAAAATACCAAAAAACTTTATTAAGAATATATATAAGACTAATGCCCCTACCGTACCCAGCAAGATCTATTAGATAACGTGTCAGGTATATGGAATTCCTTTTAACAAATCAGTAAGCCAGCAAGTAAATAATAAATGGCAGAAGATCTTATATCAGATCAGTCCACTGTGGTGGTCACCATAAAAGTAGTCCAGCTAAGGTCCCCTTCATAATGTGTTTTTTCAACATCCATTTGGTTCCTTGAGCTTCAAGGACCTCATGGGCAGCCACTGATCTGTGCCAACGGATGCCAACTGATGTCCACGGATCTGTCACTATTACCAGAGATAGAGGTGGGAGGGGCTGTACCTTGCTTCTGAGCATGCTCAGGACAGCAAAACAGACCTGTTTCACGAATCCATTTTTTTCATGGATCCGTACGGATCTGCGCTCCATAGACATCCATGTTAATTGACATGGACAGCTACAGATCCGTGTCTGTCCATTGGTGTCAGTGATTTTCAAGGCAGCCCAAAACAGTCTCCGATTCTGGGTGCATTACAAAAACTGACACAAACAGATCCGTGACAAAACTGACACACAGATGGCCATATGGGACCCATGCCGTGCCCATATGGATACATGGGCAGCCAAAACAGATCCGTGGCTATCCGTTTTAAAACAGATAGACATGGATCACAAAAAAACATAGTGTGAAGGCAGCCTAACACACAGTGTGAAGCACGTACCAGTACTTTGCACAAGTTGTGCTGATTCAATCCATGGTGAAAACCATCACACTAAGGCCAGGGCCACATTCGCATCTGCAATCCAGTTACTGAATCCAGTTTTATCATTTTGAAATGTTGAAAAATGCATGTGTTAATGCACCCAGAGACTCCAATGCAAAACGCATTGCAAAAGTGCAATCCGTTTATTGGATTGTGTTTTTGAGAAATCCATTTTAAATAGGGTTTGCAACGTTTTTTGGTGCAATTTCAAAAACACATGCGTTTTTGTAGCAAGGATGTCTATGGGAAACGCATGTGTTAATGCAAGGGCTAAAAATGCCTCCAAATTGACAAGGAGCAAAACTGGATTTATTAATGGATGCAGGCTTCCAAGTGTGGCCCTAGCGTAAGAGAGTGTAGATGAAAATTATTGCCACTTATAAGGTTTATTGACAGATCACTTAATATACCACTTCCTTAATTCCTAGGAACAACTATGGTAGATTAATTAATGTAATTTGGCAAACTGCATAAACTGGTCACAACGAAGCTGTATATATCAGTCTACACACCCATACTTAATAGAAACAAGTCCACTAAGTAACTATTAGCAAAAAGTGCATAGTGCATGTATAAACAAGAATAGGGTTATCAACTATCAAGGTAGTGGAATAAGGTCTAAGCGCTCAGGAATAAAATCAAAATCCATAAGTATTAACCTTATAATGAACAGATTGCAAGGCACAGGCTCATGCCTAGCCCCATCGCATGTTTCACAGCCGCTTCATCAGGAGGCCATGGTATAGGTGAGGTGAATAAGCTAGGTATATATAGGGAGTCATAGAATGGAAGGAGATACAGAGAGGGAGGGCATGAGAAAGAGTGCCAGAATGTGGTGTGTGTATAGGTATAGAAAGAATAAAAAGATACTTTTCTGGGTTCACCATGTCAGTGTCTGTCTGTTTGCTGGCCAGCGGGAGTGTGAGTCAGACCTGGTTGTCATTGCAGCGTGATGCCTATGATGACTATGGATGGTCCCTGGCTCGTCCAGCGCTTTACTAGGAGTTGAGAATTCCCCCTGCAACATACCCGCGTGTGTGCACAGTGAATCCCAAGGGTTGGGGCTCTGCAGGCTGGGAAGCGATGAAACAGAGGGGAGTAGGAAAACGGGACAGAAGGCGCAAAGGCTTGAGCAACATTATCTATTCTAATAAAACCCTAAGCCAGCTTCCGTCAGTATGTCATCGAAATGACGTCACATCCTGACGGAAGCCAGCTGTCTACCTAAGCAAGATGGCTGACCGTTAGCGAGAGCGGGGCTAATACTGCCCCACTCTCGCCATCGGCGGCCTGTCTCCCACGCATGCCAGCGCCACACCCACTCATAAAATAACAAATCATTATGCTTACCTATCCTCTCTCTATCCAGCGCTGCCTCCAACATCAAGCTCCGACTGCTTACAGGACCTGTGATGATGTGACAGAGCATCATCGGGTCACATGACCGCAGTTACCACGGTAACTGCGGTCATGTGACCCGATGATGCTCTGTCACATCATCACAGGTCCTGTAAGCACAAGGACCTTACTGTGGCAGGCAGCGCTGGATAGAGAGAGGATAGGTAAGCATAATGATTTGTTATTTTATGAGTGGGTGTGTGAGAGTGTGCGAGGCCGCTGCCACAGCCGTCATCCATCCTGCCCCGCACGCTCCATCCTGCCCCGCACGATCCATCCTGCCCCCCACCACCTGCCCACCGCGCTAACCACTCTTCCCACCGCGCTGCTGCGCTGACCACTCTGCCCACCGCGCTGCTGCACTGACCACTTTGCCCACCGCGCTGCTGCGCTGACCACTCTGCCCACCACGCTCCTGCGCTGACCACTCTGCCCATCGCGCTGCTGCGCTGACCACTCTCCCCACCGCGCTGCTGCGCTGACCACTCTCCCCACCGCGCTGCTGCGGTGACCACTCTCCCCACCGCGCTGCTGCGGTGACCACTCTCCCCACCACGCTGCTGCGCTGACCACTTTACCCACCACGCTGCTGCGCTGACCACTCTGCCCACCACGCTCCTGCGCTGACCACTCTGCCCACCGCGCTGCTGTGCTGACCACTCTCCCCACCACGCTGCTGCGCTGACCACTCTGCCCACCGCGCTGCTGCGGTGACCACTCTGCCCACCGCGCTGCTGCGCTGATCACTCTGCCCACCGCGCTGCTGCACTGAGCACTCTGTCCACCGCGCTGCTGTGCTGACCACTCTGCCCACCGCACTGCTGCATTGACCACTATGCCCACCGCGCTGCTGCGCTGACCACTCTGCCCACCACACTCACTGCTAACCACTGAGCCACCGTACAGTGCTAACCACTGAGCCACCGTACAGTGCTAACCACTGAGCCACTGTACAGTGCTAAACACTGAGCGACCATACTTTGCTAACCACTGAGCCACCGCGCAGTGCTAATCACTGAGCCACCACGCAGTGCTAACCACTGAGCCACCACGCAGTGCTAACCACTACGCCACTGCACAGTGCTAACCACTGAGCCACCGCGCAGTGCTAACCACTGAGCCACCACGCAGTGCTAACCACTGAGCCACCGCGCAGTGCTAACCACTGAGCCACCGCGCAGTGCTAACCACTGAGCCACCATGCAGTGTTAACCACTGAGCCACCGTGCAGTGCTAATCACTCAGCCACCGCGCAGTGCTAACCACTCAGCCTTCATATAATCTGCTAACTACTGAGTCCCTGTATACTCTGCTAACTACTGAGCTGCCGTACAGTTCTCCATCCTCCCTCCCCCTGCCGCTTTGTCCTCCATCCTCCTCCTCCCACCACTCTGTGCTCCGTCCTCCCCCTGCCTGTGCCTTTCCATCCTCCTCCACCGCTTCCTCCTCCTTCCTTTGTCCTCCTCCCCTCCGACACTCCCACCTCCTCCACCTCCTCCCTCGCCTGTGCTGCTCTCCGTCCTCCCCCCCACCCCCCGCCTTTTGTCCTCCATCCTCCTCCCCCCGCTGCTCTGTGCTCCATCTCCTCCCCCTGCCGCTCCGTCCTCCTCCCACCCCACCGCTTCCTCTTCCTTCCTTTGTCCGCCTCCCCTCCGACACTCCATCCTCTGTCCTCCCCCTGCCTCTGCTGCTCCAGCCTCCCCCACCCCGCTGCTTTGTCCTCCATCCTCCTCTCCCCTGCCACTTTGTGCTCCGTCCTCCCCCTGCCGCTTCATCCTCCCCCTGGCTGTGCTGCTCCGGCTTCCCCCACCCCACCACTTTGTCCTCCATCCTCCTCTCCCCCACGGCTCTGTGCTACGGCCTCCCCCTGCCACTTCATCCTCCCACTGCCTGTCCCGCTGCATCCTCCCTCACCCCACCGCTTCCTCCTCCTTCCTTTGTCCTCCTCCCCTCCGCCACTCCATACTCCATTCTCCCCCTGCCTGTGCTGCTCCACCTTCCCCCACCCCGCCGCTTTGTCCTCCGTCCTTCTCCTCCCACCGCTCTGTGCTCTGTCCTCCCCCTGCCTGTGCTGCCCCATCCTCCTCCACCGCTTCTTCCTCCTTCCTTTGTCCTCCTCCTCTCCGCCACGCCATCCTCCCCCTGCCTGTGCTGCTCTGGCCTCCCCCACCCCGCCGCTTCGTTCTCTGTCCTCCTCCCCCCACCGCTCTGTGCTCCATCCTCCCCTGTTGTGCCAATCCAACCTCCCCCACCCCACCGCTTCATCCTCCTTCCTTTGTCCTTCTCCCCTCCGCCACTCCATACTCCATTCTCCCCCTGCCTGTGCTGCTCCATCTTTCCCCACCCCACCGCTTTGTCCTCCGTCCTTCTCCTCCCACCGCTCTGTGCTCTGTCCTACCCCTGCCTGTGCTGCCCCATCCTCCTCTACCGCTTCCTCCTCCTTCCTTTGTCCTCCTCCTCTCCGCCACTCCATCCTCCCCCTGCCTGTGCTGCTCTGACCTCCCCCACCCCGCCGCTTCGTCCTCCGTCCTCCTCCCCCCCGCCGCTCTGTGCTCCATCCTCCCCCTGTCTGTGCCACTCCATCCTCCCCCACCCCACCGCTTCATCCTCCTTCCTTTGTCCTCCTCCCCTTCGCCACTCCATCCTCCGTCCTCCCCCACCCGGTGCTTTGTCCTCTGTCTTCCTCCCCCTGCTGCTCTGTTCTCCGTCCTCCCCCTGTCTGTGCCGCTCCATCCTCCCCCACCCCACCACTTCCGCCTACTTCTTTTGTCCTCCTCCCCTCCGCCACTCCATCCTCCGTTCTCCCCCTGCCTGTGCTGCTCCGGCCTCCCCCACCCCACCGCTTCGTCCTCCATCCTCCTCTCCCCCGCCGCTCTGTGCTCCGTCCTCCCCCTGCCGCTCTGTCCTCCCCCTGCCGCTCTGTCCTCCCCCTGCCACTCTGTTCTCCCCCTGCTGCTCTGTCCTCCCCCTGCCTGTGCCGCTCCATCCTCACCACCGCTTCCTCCTTCCTTTGTCCTTCTCACCTCCACCACTCCATCCTCCGTCCTCCCCCTGCCTGTGCTGCTCCGTTCTCCCCCACCCCGCCGCTTCATCCTACATCCTCCTCTCCTCCCGCCGGCTCTGTGCTTCGTCCTCCCCCTGCTGCTCCGTCCTCCCCCACCACACCACTTCATCCTGTCCTCCACCCCCCGCCGCTCTGTGCTTCATCCTCTCCCTGCCGCTCCGTCCTCCCCCTGCCTGTGCTGCTCCATCCTCCCACACCCCACCGCTTCCTCCTCCTTCCTTTGTCCTCCTCCCCTCTGCCACTCCATACTCCGTCCTCCCCCTGCCTGTGCTGCTCCGTCCTCCCCCACCCCGCCGCTTCGTCCTCCGTCCTCTTCCCCCCTGCCGCTCGGCGCTCCATCCTCCCCCTGCGGCTCCTTCCTCCCCCTGCCTGTGCTGCTACATCCTCCCACACCCGACTCTACCTCCTCTGTCCTTCATCCTCTTCTCCCCTGCTGCTCTGTCCTCCCCCCTGCCACGCCATCCTTTCCCCGCTGCTCCTTCTTCAAAGTTCCTCCCAATTCAGCCCTCATCGCCTTCCCCATGCAATCTCTATTTCTATGTTCTAGAATACCCGATGCGTTAGAATCGGGCTACCATCTAGTAAGAGTATAATAGTGCTAGTGAGCAACATACAAAACTGGTTACCATACAAAATCACATACCTACTTAGAAAGTGCTGGGATAATTCCTAGTTTACGCTATAGTGAGGTAGAGTGTGATAGTTAATAAACACCTCATTAGGGAGCAAATGCAAACTATATTGAAATAAAATAAAATAAGTGCTGCCAACAAAAGTATCATTCTATGAGAAACAATGTTATGGACCATTTTACATTACAGTTTAAATATTTGATTATAACCACGATTCCATATACTGTAGATAACCCCTTGTGCTATCAATTCCCATTATATAACCCACCCCCAACAATAATTTATAGTAGATACTAAATAATGCATATTGAGCTGTCCACCAACATACTAGTGTATGTCAATAAATTAGAATGTCATCAAAAATCAGTATCAGGTTGACATGTTTCAGGGAGTTTGAGAGCCGTGAAACACGTTGACTAATAGAACAATATTATATTCACCTTTTCATGTCTCCTGGAATACGGCAGTGCTGTTTTTAACCCTTCAGACTTTAATTTTTTGAGATAATGACCTTTGGGTTTTAATTGGCTGTAAGCTATAATCATCAACAGTAACAGAAAAAACACTTGAAATAGATTAGTCTGTTTGTAATGACTCTATATAATGTATGCATTTCACTTTTTCATTGAATTACTGAAATAAATTAACTTTTTGATGATATTCTAATCCTTTGAGATGCACTAGTATTCTTTCTCTTTGGCTATCATGGTATGCTCTTGGTCAATTAGAGTATGTGCCTCTCTTCTTCATATTGGAATTCATTACTGGCTTCCATATAAGCGTCGTTTAACCAGTTTGCAAAATGGTCCAGTAGATCGAGGAGAGATAAATATGTGAGCTATAAAGAGGGACATAAAGTTATTAGTAACAATCCCCCTTGAGTCATCCATCTTCAAACTGTACTTCTCCCATATATACCGTGGAGATTAAAAAGAACACAAACATAAACTAGTGTATTGACAATGTTAAAATAGAATAAAATGCAGCTTATAAACATATAAGTGGACCTTCCACTGCAGTAAAGAAAAACGTTAAAGCTAAAGTGCTCACTTAATCCGTATGGTGCCACCATACCCAGTTTATAAATCCATTGACTTTTGAGCCTCGCAAAGGTTCTACTGACGCTGCCACCTCTAGAGTCAATGCGGATGTGATCTATAGCTTTTACTGACTAGTGAGAAGCCTCACAATTGTGGTAGACTTTAAAATGTCATGGGATTGCCTCTAACTTCTGGACAAAGTACCTAAAGGTCCGCTCTGCTGCCAAATGGATAAAGAAGACACCATAAACAACAAAATGTATGGATCAAGGTGATGACTTGGTTTATTATCCGACGCGTTTCAGAGCCACATACCGAGCTCCTTCCTCAGGGAAGCCGTCACCACTAGGGGGTGCAGCAACGGGGATCGGTAAGTCCAGTCATCCAAACACACACCCAACACACTTCAATCCCAAATCTAGGGACTGTATGTGTGGCGCCCCACGGGTCGGGACGCCACGTAGGGGTACTGCACCCATATAAGTGTGTGTAGTATTCCTGTGACTGGGGAATTATGATGTTGCACAAAGGACCCTCATAACACACATACACACACACCCTAGGTAGGGGACCATGGGTGGACCCGCTGTAGGGAGTACCTAGTCTCATGGGAGGAGTGACAGGGTAGAGAAGTGTGTAGGTGGGAGGAGAGTCTCGCCAGTATGGAGTAGGGGAGCTCCATTGGGGAGTGAGTAGTGCAGGACGGCGGAGAAGCCGTCGGGAAGGAAGGAGATTCTAAGGGCACCAGGTAGTGCGGTAGAGCTGGCTTGAGGCTCTGCACGTAGGAGCGCTGAAGGAGACAGGGGAGAGCACAGGAAGGGACCAGAAAGGAACAGCAGGCATGCCACTGAGGGTCCTTCTGGCATCTAGGCCAGTAAAGCACCCTGGTTTCCCAGTGACTACCCAGGCCAGGTAGAACTGGAAAGACTGTGTGGCTTGTTAACCTGTTTTAAAGAACTGCCAGTAAACCCATACAGAGTGGAAAGACTGTGTGACGTAGTTTATTATCTTCACCTAACGAGCCACTGACAATAGCACGGAAAGGACAAGTGACTAGGCTTGGTGTAAACTGCGTCCCTGTGTAAAAACAACTATAACTTCCATTACTGCCCAGTATGGGCACCTATGGGAAGTGTAAACATTTTGGTGCTACACCATCACCCCGGAGGTCTGTCTCGCAGCACCGGTAACATTACCTGAACCGTAGGTGGCGTCACGGAACACTTTGATTTTATTTTTATTGACACGGGACCGGGTACAGGCCCCAGTGACATCCCCCGTGAACTACAATGCCCGGAACTGGGTAACCCAAGGCTCTGGAGCGGGTCATATGCCCAGCAACAGGATGGCGGATGAGACATGTGGAGGGTGGGGAAGTTAGACAGGAAATGGTCAAGAAGGAGGGAAACAAAACCAGAAAACACCACAGGAAGTTTAGTTCAGTTGAGCAGTTGGGTCCAGAAGTCAAGTTTTGTCAGAAGGAGAGGAGAGAACACCATCACTACACAGGACTAAAAGGACACGGACCCGGCGGCTTGTACCACCATAAGGCTTGTCCGGGTCCCGGGCTGCAGACCGTAGAGAGACGGAGGGAGTCTTAGGGTACCTTTACACGCGGCAACTTTTCTAGGAATTTCATTGGCAACTTACTGGTTGCAGTGAAATCATGGACACATTGTTCTATGTTGTTGCTGTGTACAAATGGAACAATGTGTCCATGATTTCACTGCAACCAGTAAGTTGCCAGTGAAATTCCTAGAAAGGTTGCCGTGTGTAAAGGTACTCTTAGGGACACAGATAGTGAGCAATTCATTTGTGTGCCTGAATTAGTAGGTTAGCTGAAGGACTGGGCAGAAACCAGGGTGTCGGCTCTGAGATGGCCCGGACACTCCAAGCTCCAACCACAATACCGGTCAGTTGCGGGGTCTTTATGACCGCAGCACAGAGAAGGCCACCACCATACTAGGGCTAGGTGATCAGAGAGGTCGCCCACTAAAAGCCCATGGCCGCTGGATCATAGCTTTGCATGCGTAAGAGAGAGTAAGAGAAGCCCATGGAAAGGGACACAAAAGGGGGTGATCTGGATGAGCCATTTTAGCTGCTAAGAGACAGCCACTGCTCTGTGTTGTAACTCGAACATCTGCTGAGAATGCAAAGTAAACCGGGTTGAAGCTCAGCACTGTGTGAGACTGTGATTCCTACGCCTGAGGAGAGGTAGACTGAATCGCCGAGCCTGCCCGAGAGTATCCCTGATACCTGCCAGCAGCCAGCGTAGTCTCGCTGGTCTCCCATTTTCCAAATCACATCCACAGACTGTACGGTTGCCCTGGGGACCCTCTCCCATCGTTCTCAGTGGTCCAGACTGCAGTAGCGGCTATAATGGCCGCATTCCATAACAACAGTTATTTATTTTTACATTTTTGTTTTATCCCTTTTTCAAATTCCCCTTTTTAATTGATCGCCTGACGAGGGAATCACGGACCGAGTCATGCCACCGTGACATCCCGCAGCCACGACGACGTTGAGAGGGCCCGGCTTCGAGTATCCCACGGTCCCCGCCAGGTCACTTCCTTACCTGCATTTTCAGATTTCGAGTGGTCATGCCTATGTAATGTTTACGAACCGGACGCTTGGTACACCACCACTTTGGATGAACAACTCAGATGAAGTCTGATGACATACTTCATGTCGTTTTTTGATCCCACAAATGTTTTTGCTTGGTGTGTATTAGCACAGGTCTAACAAAGGTAAAAGAGAAAAAAAAAAAACATCACGAGAGGGGGGGGCTTGGTCATTAACCCTTGACCCAGATATTGGCTGTATACTAGAATGTCTTTCAAGTTCCGCACACGGCTTGCAGTCATACGGTAATAAGGCAGGACTAAGCAAACCTCTTGTCCTGTTCCCATTGAGGGCAGTATTGACACATGAATAGATGTTAGGTTCTGTCCTGAAACAGGTACACCTTGTGAAAGTGAGATGGATTTTTTCCATTTTGCAAAAATGCATTACTTAGTACCCTGTTACTCAGTAGCACTTGCTTTTTATTTATTTATTTATAGCAGGATATTTTTACATTTTGGTTCACAGTTTTTTCTTGGGTCTTGTCTGGTGATCTGTGTGGACATGCTTTTACTTGCATGCACCAGTGGCGTAACACCCACGGTCGCAGGGGTCGCAAGTGTGACCGGGCCCAGAGGTACCCGATCCCTACGACCTTGCGCCTGCTTTACATGGATGTATATCCCTGAGGACGCACATCCATGTCACTGCGTGGTGCTGTGCCAGGCCAGTCCCCAGGCGGCTGATCCAGGCCGCCTGAGGGCTGGATGGCGCAGCGTTGCGGCAGCTTTGAGACTCTTGCGGCCGCTGTGTCACTTGGTGGCACCGTGATGAGGTCATGTGACCTCATCACAGTGAGGACGGAGCTGCCGGTGGGAGTGGTGAGCTTCTGGAGTTCCGGAGAGGTGTGTGTGCGGGGCCGCATAGGGGGCAGAGTATGTGTGGGGGCCGGACGGAGGGCAGAGTGAGTGGGGCAGGTTGTACAGGGGGCAGTGAGTCTGTGTGGGGAGGATGTGAGCTTTATGGGGGCAGTGAGGCTGCATTATATTATTTTGATGGCTGTGACGCGTCAAAAAAATCAGCCTTGAAAAAATCAGCCTTGAAAAAAAATCAGCAACCAAAAGATCCGCAACCAAATAATCAGCCTCGAAAAAAATCAGCCTCAAAAAAAATAGCCTCGAAAAATTCACCCTCGAAAAAAATCAGCTTCGAAAAAATCAGCAACCAAAAAAATCAACCTCGAAAAAAATCACCCTCGAAAAAATGACCCTTGAAAAAAATCAGCTTCGAAAAATCAGCAACCAAAAAATGAACCTCGAAAAAATCAGCCACGAAAAAATCAGCAACCAAAATAATCAGCCTAAAAAAAATCAGCCTCGAAAAAAATCAACAACCAAAAAATCACCCTCGAAAAAATCAGCTTCAAAAAAATCAGCAACCAAAAAATCAACCTCGAAAAAATCAGCCACCAAAAAATCAGCAACCAAAAAATCAGCAACCAAAAAAATCAGCCCGAAAAAAAAATCAGCCTCGAAAAAATCAACAACCAAAAAATCAGCAACCAAATGCTAGGTTAATGATGGATGTCGATTTTAAGTTACACACCATAAACAAAGTGATATTCTGGTGTTTTGCATAATATTCCTCTCTTTGTGATAACTTCATCCCATTGTAGTGCATATAATTGTTAAATATCATCATTTTATCATTGAGATTAAAATAATTTTAATATTCTGTTTTAGATGGGTGACTGGAAGCAAACCCAAGATCGCCATATTGTCCTTGCTGAATTGGGCTAATAATAAAAAAAACTGCCTTTTTGAGCTTTTTTTTTTTATATATAATAGTAACTATTTTTTTTTAAATGCATCAGTTCGTAGTAACATATTATTTGAGTATAGTGCAAGGGTCTCAAACTCGGTTGGGTTGGTGGGCCACACGTAGAAAAACATTGATATCGGGGGGGGCCGCATTGCGTGTAGTACTAAAGGCACTGTTACACGTCGCAACATTGCATGCAATTTCACTTGCACTTTGCTGGTTGCAGTGAAATCATGGACACATTGTTGTATTTTCTTGCTGTGTACAAATGTAACAATGTGTCCATGATTTCACTGCAACCAGCAAATTGCAAGTGAAATTGCATGCAATGTTGTGACGTGTAACAGTACCCTAAGTGACATTTTAGCAATACCAGAATTTTTTGCTCAAACTAGTAAAGTACAAATCCTGATCTTCTTGTAGGAATGTCCCCACCCTAATCTCCTTTATGTAGTAATGTCCTCATACTGGTCCCCATTGTATAGTAACGTCCCCCAAACTGGTCCCCGTGTTGCAGTAATGTCCCCATCCTGGTCCCCTTCTTGAAGTAATGTTCCTCCTTGGTCCCTACGTGTAGTAATGTTCCCATCCTATATTAATGACCCCCATCCTGGTCCCCTTCTTGCAGTAATGTCCCCATTATAATCCCCTTCTTGCAGTAATGTCCCCATTATAATCCCCATCTTGTGGTAATATCCCCATCCTGGTCGCCTTCTTGTAGTAATGTCCCCATCCTGACCCCCTTCTTCTAGTAATGTCCCCATACTGGTCCCCATTGTATAAAATGTGCCCCATACTGGTCCCCGTCTGGTACTAATGTCCCTTTCCTGATCCCCTTCTTCTAGTAATGTCCCCATACTGGTCCCCATTGTATATTAATGTCTCCCATACTGCTCCCCGTCTGGCACTAATGTCCCCTTCCTGGTCCCCTTCTTGAAGTAATGTTCCTCCCTGATCCGTACGTGTAGTAATGCCCCATCCTGGTCCCCACCCTATAATAATGACTCCCATCCTGGTCCTCATCATGTTGTAATGTCCCCATCCTGATCCCCGTCTTGTAGTAATAGCCCCATCTTTTAGTAATGTCCCCATCCTGGTCCTCCTCTTGTAGTAATGTCCCCACCCTGGTCTCCATCTTGTAGTAATGTTCCTCCCTGGTCCATATATGTAGTAATGCCCCATCCTGGTCCCAATCCTATATTAATGTCTCCTATCCTGGTCCTCTTCTTGTAGTAATGTCCCCATCCTGGTCCTCATCTTGTAGTAATGCCCCCGCCCTGGTCTCCATCTTGTAGTAATGTTCCTCCCTGGTCCATATGTGTAGTAATGCCCCATCCTGGTCCCATCCTATATTAATGTTTCCTATCCTGGTCCTCATTTTGTAGTAATGTCCCCATCTTGTAGTAATGTCCCCATCCAAACGCCTTTTCGTAGAGATGTCCCCACAAACTGGTCTCTGTTGTCCCGCTCTCACACACACTCACACATATACACACTCGCACACTCACACATATAGACACACACTCACATACACACACACATACAGTTGTGGCCAAAAGTATTGATACCCCTGCAATTCTGTCAGATAATACTCAGTTTCTTCCTGAAAATGATTGCAATCACAAATTCTTTGGTATTATTATCTTCATTTAATTTGTCTTCAATGAAAAAACACAAAAGAGAACGAAGCAAAGAGCAAAACATTGATCATTTCACACAAAACTCCAAAAATGGGCCAGACAAAAGTATTGGCACCCTCAGCTTAATACTTGGTTGCACAACCTTTAGCCAAAATAACTGCGATCAACCGCTACCGGTAACCATCAATGAGTTTCTTACAATGCTCTGCTGGAATTTTAGACCATTCTTCTTTGGCAAACTGCTCCAGGTCCCTGATATTTGAAGGGTGCCTTCTCCAGGCTGAGGATACAGTGGGTGAGGAGAGAGGACCCTGCCTGTGAGAGCTCACAGTTTACAAGGGACAGGTGAGGATGTTGCGCCCCTGCGACCAGGGTGGCCACATAGGGAACTGCAGTCAGGCAGGAAGATAGACGGTTTGTACACCAAACACCCACACGGACACACTCACCCACTAGGAAGCAGCACCCAACCCGGAGCACGGAACTCTAGGCGGGCAAGGGGTGGTCGGTTTACAGGAAAGTGGGTGGGAAGCATGTAGATTACGTGACAGAGAGCACAAGTAGAGGAAAAGAGGAGGAAGGAGTTAGTAGGCCAGAGTGAGTCGAGCAGCATAGACATCAGAAAGACAGAGACACGTCACGGTGGTATTGGGCTCCCTGGAGACGCAGAATCCACAGAGTCACAGAAACCATGGAGAGAAAGCTCGTCCATACCCAGCATCCCAGGGGAGTATGAGGAAAGAAACCGGACCGGTATCACAGGGTCCGAGGAACATGGCAACACCGGCCAACTACCGGCTGAGTAGTTTTCCCTAATTTGGACTGGAATCACACGAGTTCGATGGAGTCTGGTAACGCCTTGCAAGATAGGGTTACTGCAGACTAGGCACACACCAGATTGTCGGCTCTGAGGGGAACAGAGATTCCATACTGGCTTCCCAGAAACCAACGGGGAGCTTGAACTCCAGGTTGGAGTTCCCAACACAAGGGTTCAAAGCACAGCAGCAACCACGAGGACCCACAAGGGCCGCTGAAGTTTTAAACGTTTTCTGTCGAATTTCTTCAATGCTAATATGACATGTTATATATGGTTTTGTTCAGAATACAATTTTGCATTCTCTCCCTGTAATATTTTTAGCTTTTGAAGCAGTTTTGCCTGAAATGATGGCAACAATATGGGAACTGAAAGCACAACTAAATATTGTACAGCTTCAGATCCAAAATTAGCCAATCACAGATGAGGTTCTTGTGACCAATCATAACCTGGATATGGCAGCCAATCACATTCCATTACATTGCATCACATCTGCTGCTTTGTTTGTTTTATCTGTTGGTCTATCTTGTGAATCATACTGTAGAGCTTTATGATGGGAGCCTTCAGATTTTTGTCAGGGGAAGATCGTGTGCGAGTTGTGGTGCTACATGAAGAGGGTTACACTGGCCCCCAGATCACAAGGAAGGTCGGCCGTAATCAGAGTACAGTCGTAAGAATTTTGCAGAAACATAAGCAGCTTGGAATTACCCAGGACATGCCCAGATCTGGTTGGCCCAGAAAGTCAACTAAAAGGGAGGATCGAGTACTGATAAGAACATCCCTTGCCAATCGAAGGCTCACCTGTCCTCAGCTTCTGCGAGAATGGCAAGAAAAGTGCAATATTGAGGTAGCAACATCAACTGTTAGGAAGAGATGTTTGGAAGCAGGATTGAGAGGGTGCAAGGCCGAAAGAAGCCATTGATGACAGCCATACAAAGACAAAGGCGAAAACTGTGGGCAATGTTCAAAATGGAGGAAGGAGGAGTGAGAAAAAGTGCTATTTAGTGATGAAAGCACTTTTTGCATTTTAGGAAAGGATGGCAAGTCTTATGTGAGAAGGTTTCCACATGAAGAGTACTGTCACGGGTGGCACGGATGACAGGGTGGAGGCCACGCGCAGACGATCCCAGCGTTTGGCCCACCAGCCATAATGATGGAGAGAAGAGGTGATGAGATCTCTCTGTTATGGGGAGACGGCTGTGGAGGTCTTGTGCTCGGTCTGGTTTTATCCACCTATGTTGTAGGTCTCTAGGACCCAGCAGATTCCTTCCACCTTTATAAGGAAGTTCATTACCCTTCCTCGGTGCAGGTGATAGTTCCTTGTGCACTCTTATCCTTGCTCCAGCAGAAGCTGAAGTTGTGAAGGTGGCTGTGTTCTGCTGCAAGATAAGTATTTTTCTTTCCCCATTGTCTGTTTTTTCCTTGTGTTTGTGTTTAGTTGTTAGTGGAGGGGTCTAGTGAACCTCTCCCTCTGATCCTTAGATAAGGTAGTGCTAGGATCAGAGAGGGACGAGGTTCGTGGTCGGCGACAGTTGCGGAGACTGTATAAGGTCGTCAGGGCAGACAGGGTCAGCTCTAGGAAGTCCAGGGGTCACCGTCTCCTTCCTGTGCCCTTAGCATTAGGGACTCCTGATCCCCCCCCCCGTCGTTATCCTACGCTGGGTGTCTTCCCCACTCCAGCGTGACAAGTACAAGCCGGAGTGTTTGAGCTTCTCTGTGAAACATCCGATGAAAGTAATGGTCTGGGGCTGTATGGCAGCCAATGGTGTTAAAAGGCTTCATATTGTGGAGGGTATGGTTAATGCAAAAAAATACATAGACATCCTTAATAAGAAAATGCTGCCTTCTGCTCAACACCTGTTTTCAGGGGATTATATCTTCCAGGATGATAATGCTCCTTGTCACAGAGCTAATGACTCGCCCCAGGGCAGGGTACTCAGCTCTCTGGCGGTTTTCGGTCTGGGATGTCACGGGTGGCCTGCCCAAGGCCGTGGCCCTGGCAGTCAGTGAAAAAGGGGGTTATTTACAGGGATTATGTACAGTTTTTGTCTTTGTGACGCCACCTGCTGTGTCTGGTGAGGGATCACCAGCGCCACTACAGTCCTCCAGAGGTCGGTGGGATTGCGGCCATGATGGTATAGTCCCTGCAGGCAGGACTGGGACCTATGGGGCAGAGTGGTGAGGAATGGACAGGATGCAACAGAACTGGGACGGTTTGGGAGAATAGGAAAAGTCTATGGAGGGGCACGGTAAGGGAGCAGAAAGAATGCAAACATGCAGCAGAAGTCTCTTTACCTTTTACTGATGGTATTCAGTCAAATGATCCCAAGCACTGACGGGAAGCTGGGCTGCACAGTTGGCTCCCACAGCAAGTGGGTATAAGGCCTCCTTCCCTTTGTATTCTCTGAAGCACAGTCTATTAAATCCTGACTTGCCTCCACTCTCTTCTCTGATCTGTTTCTCCTTCCCTCCTGTGCGGTCTCCAGGACAACCTTCTCTTGGTTTCCGCAGTGGCCACTGCACCTGGCTCCCTTGCTTTGACTCTCTCAGGAGACCGGGTAGCTGTAGCTTCCTCGGTGCCCAGGGGTTTCCTGTGGGACTTGCAGTTCTCCACTGGTGTGAATCCCCAATATCCAGCTTCTCTTTCCTCTCTGGAACGAACTCACAGCTGGAGCTACCTGTTCCTTGCTTCTGCTTCTAGCCTCCTTGCATTCAGTCCCACTTAGGTTGGTGGGACGCTGAAGGGCTCGTCTGGGTCTCTGGCCTGTGCCTACACATGGCACCAGCACCAGAACTTTCCTACAGCTCTTCTAGCGTCTGCCACACTCTGACTAACTCCGCCCCCAGCAGCAGTATTGCAGTTTGAGCTCCCCCTACTGTGCCGGGGTGGAAGATGTTGTTTGTAGTGGTACCTGCTGTGGAAACCCAGCTGTGCAGCAGAGAGATATGTGGTTACCTGCATTGGCAGGGCGCCACACACACCCCTAGGTAACATCAGTACTCCGGGAGTATTTTTGTGTTAACAGGATATAAGAACGACAATAATAGCATATTTACATATTTGAAAAATGAAAAATTACAAAAAGACACTAAGTAAAATATTGGAAAATAGAAAAATGGAAAAACGGGTAAGTCCATACGGTGCTAGTCCATCCACCGCAGGCTTTTTAAAGTTTGTGGCTACGTTAGTCCATTAACCGTAGTACATTGGGATTTTTAAAGGAGTTCAAAGGGGGAAGGTTCGAAGTGCAAAGTTCAATAGAGTCCTTACAGCAATGTCTCTGTACGTTCCGCGTAATAAAGGGGAAAGAGTCTTTTCAAAAGTTCACATTTTCAACAACAAACAGGGGTCCCTATGGGTGTTTCGGCTAAGGCGACCTGGTCCCTCCCTGCCGCAGGCACTTTCTATTCCTAACTTAATGTGCTTGGGACTGGGCCCAGTTCCTCCACCCTTCTGTACACTACTATATACATTTTTGTTTATACAGTTTCTTATTTACATGGTTTCAATTTAATTCTACCTTATACCCATTCTCCAAACCTAGATGGCTGCTGACCTCTTGTGCTCCTATGTGATTTTCGCACTACAGGTGTCACTGTCTCAGGTGAAGTGTTTAGTGGTGTTGCGCTTTGTGTAGGTGGTTCAGGTGAGTTTCTGCATTGCCTTAGTCTCACTACTAGGCTAACAGGTGTACCGATTGCAGCATCCTCAGATTCTCTTGCAACGGGTATTTCTTCCTGATTCCTCGGGATCTCTTTGTGGGGTTGGTAGAAGTTTATTACAGGAATGATGATAGCTCCATCTATTTGAGGCCAATCTTCAGGAAATTCTCCTAGATCAGTCTGGATCATATTCTTCTTTGGTTCCGAAATTGGTTCTGGGATTGGGATTGGTTCGAACTCTTGAATGTGTTGATTGTAATTTTCTTGATCTTCCCAATTTGAAGGACACCTCTTAAGATGATCTCTGGATACTGTTTGTCTGGTTTGTCCACCATCTTTACTGACGATACAGATCTTGTTGTTGTCATGAACGTAGTATAACAGGACATAGGGTTCATTTTCCCATTTGTCATCCAACTTATTGCGGGTTCTTTTTCTTTTTACGACTAAACTTCAAGGTGGTATAATTTCTGCTGGAGCATGCTTGTTGTAATCCCTCTCTTGTTTTGCATGGGACTTCTCCAGGTTACTTTCGACACTTTGTTGGACTTTAGGATACTGTTCTTGTCGATGGACTTTCCAACTTGAGATGGTTTGTTCTGCTTCAGGATCTACTACACCGAGTTCTAAGTCCACGTGTAATTTTCCTGTACGAGCCCTCATCAGATATGCTGGTGTACAATTGGTGGAACTCACGGGAATGCGGTTGCATATGTCGATTAAGTCAGGGAGTTTCTCAGGCCATTGGTTCCTTTCTTCCAACGGGAGAATTTTCAGCATGTCAATTACAATGTTGTTCATTTTTCACAGAGTCCGTTAGTTTGAGGATGATACGGGGTCGTTCTGATCTTCTTGCACCCATACATCTTGCAAAACTCTTGAAAAATCTCTGCTTCGAATGCTGGCCCTTGATCAGTGAGAATACGCTCTGGATATCCCAACGGTCTGCAGAAGACTTTTTGGAAGGTTTTTGCAGCAGTTGCAGCTGTCAAGTCTTTTACAGGGGCTACCATTAAAAATCTTGAGCAATGGTCCACCATTGTCAAGGCATATGCATAGCTGGATCTACTTGGAGTTAGTGTCACATGGTCCAAGGTGACTATTTCCAATGGCTGTGTTGTTACGATGGGATTAAGTGGACCTTTCTGACTCTGCACACCTTTCCTTCTCAGGGTACAGGCTTGACACTTTCTACACCACTTCTCTATGGATGATCTCATACCTGGCCAGAAGAATCTACCTTTGAGCAGCAGTTCAAGCTTCTTCCACCCGAAATGACCAGTTTTGTTATGGTAGGCATCTAGAATCATGGGAACCTTTGACTTTGGCATGATGATTTGCCACACCTGTTCATGGGTTCTTGGGTTTATATACCGCCGGTATAACTTATTTTGGTACTGTAACAGTTTACCTCGCTCATTCCACAGATGTTTAGCATCAGACGGAGGGTTTGAAGGCAGCTTCGCTGACTCTTGTGCTATCAGTTGTTTAATCAGACCGACAGCTGGGTCTTGGTTCTGCACTTTCTCCCAGTCAAAGTGAGGTAACAGATTCACTGCTTCAGTAAAGAGGTTTCAATGGGTCTGCTGGCATGGGGTTTCTCTTACATGATGGAAAGCAGGTAACTTCACTTCTTCCAGCTCATCGTCATCTACACCTCCTTCAGATAAGTGAAGCATCCTAGATAAGGCGTCCGCATTTCCGTTTTGATGCCCAGCCCGGTACTTGATGGTGAATTGGTAGTTGGAGAGTCTGGCCATCCATCTCTGCTCCATGGCTGCCAACTTTGCAGTTTCCAGGTGGGTGATCGGATTGATATCTGTGTAGGCGGTAAATTTGCTAGAGGCAAGGTAGCATTTAAACCTCTCGGTGATGGCCCAGACCAAGGCTAGGAACTCCAGCTTGAAGAAACTGTAGTTTTCTGGATTCCTCTCTGTGGGTCGCAACTTTCAGCTTGCATAGGCAATCACCTTCTCCTTGCCGTCTTGCTTTTGGGCAAGGACGGCTCCAAGTCCCACGTTGCTGGCGTCTGTATACAGCAGGAATGGCAAACTGTAGTCCGGGTAAGCTAGGATTTCTTCTCCTGTCAGGGCTTCTTTCATCGTCTGGAACGATTCCTCTTGTTCCTTACCCCATCTCCACGGAGAATGCTTTGGCTTGCCTTTTATGGGTTGGCCTACTAGTAGGTCTTGCAGAGGAGCAGCCTTCTTGGTGTACTCCTTGATGAACCTTCGGTAGTAGCCCACCAAACCCAGGAATTGACGTACCTCCTTGATGGTTTTGGGTTCTGGCCATTCTTTGATTGCTGTCACCTTGTCTAGATCAGGGGCCACGCCTTCAGCACTGACTATGTGTCCCAGGTACTGCACTCTTGGCTTTAACAGGTGGCATTTTGATGGTTTCAGCTTCATCCCGTATTTGGCCAGAGCTTCAAACACCTTTCCTAGATGAGTGACATGTTCCTCGTATGTCTTGGAGTACACGATCACGTCATCCAGGTAGAGCAGTACCGTCTCGAAATTCTGATGCCCCAGGCAACTCTCCATCAATCTCTGGAAGGTTCCAGGTGCATTACGTAGTCAGAAGGGCAAAGGCTGGCCAATAAAGTATTAGAAGCTAAAGATGCACTCAAAAGGCCCTTTTCAGGACTCTAAAAGCAATTCAAGAATGCGCACATAGGGTAATACCTTCTTTTATAAGGCTAAAATATGTGTAAAGAGGGAGCTGCTCACCTTATGCAGTTGTGAAAACCCACAACTGGTAATGATCGCTCATCTATGAGTGGTTTGCTGCAGGACCGTACTTCCACAGGTCACCGTGGTTCAATCAGCTTGTAGGACAAAGTACTGTGGGTCCGCGCTGCCACTTCAATTAATGGAGATAAAAAACCAGCCACACGGGAATGTCTGGATCAAACAGGATTCTTCTTTATTTGTCCAACATGTTTCGGAGTTATCTCCCAACTCCTTCCTCAGGGACTTTTCAGGACTCTGAATTAAATAAAAAATAATAAATCTTAAAAAGTAAAATTTAAGTGACTCACCGTGGCCGGGTCGACACGTTGCAGGCGTTTCTTCTTCCTCCTTGTCACGGGAACCGCGCCTGCGGCTGTGGAGGCCCGGTGGTCCAGATCAATAAAGACGTCGTTAGTGGAACAGTTTAGGGGTTAAATTGTTTCATGACGCCACCTATGAGAGTTCCGGTAACTGTACCGGCGCTGCGGGGCCTCCAGGGGATGGAATGCAGCAAGATGGAACGCTCCCCACAGGCTGAGCGATGATCCCCGGAGCCAGGAGCTGCGCAAGATGTTCTGAGGCAGCTGTGGTTGTCTTAGTGCACGGAGACAGACAGTTCATAAGAAAGCATGGACACTGGGAGTCTCTGCAACGGGTAATTTACTGTAACCAGCAGGCAGTACATGGCATACAGTGACGGGTAGTGGACCGGTTGG
>JARQOC010000756.1:0-61945 GCA_033576535.1 Allobates femoralis | reverse complement strand
TATGTGTTTATTTTCCTTAGTGCATAAAGACAATCTGCGATCTGGCTGACGTTTCGATCACATCTCCGTGATCTTTATCAAAGTATCGCTGTCCTTTATGTTTGCACCTAGAGGATCATCTGGTCCTGTGGTGGCTTATTTCCCCTTGTAGTGGTTTCTTTATAATGCATACACTATATATGCATCAGTAGAAAGGTCATCTGTTCATGTAGGTGCCTCCAGGTACAGTATGTCCCCTTTCAATGTTGGGTCTAGCCCTGTCAGTGGAATATAGCACTCTCCCTAGGGCACTGCCAGCGCTTCCTGCGCCTTGGCTGAGATTCCCAGCCAAGGCGCAGGAAGCACTGGCAGCGCCCTAGGGAGAGTGCTATATTCCACTGACAGGGCTAGACCCAACATTGAAAGGGGACATACCTGGAGGCACCTACATGAACAGATGACCTTTCTACTGGAGAGAAGCATCATTAACCACTCAAAAGAACATGTTTTCACTTCTTTGAGTCCAGGAATGATGTGTTTTAGACAACTACATTGAATGCATGGCTTTATGCTTGATAATTTAAAGCTTACATGCAGCTACTTGGCAATAGAAAAACATGTCATGGATCTCCAAGTGGCAGTTAGGAAGTTAGAAGAACACTGGTAATTTTTAACATGATGTACCTCAGCACTCAATAACCCTTTCCAATAACTTTACAAAGTCTTCCATTTTGTGCTTCTAAGGTAATTCTCTACGAAATCTTATAAAAAAAACAAAAAACAGGAGACATGCCAAGTATGCACAAAATGTGACAAGCTTTTTTGATTCTGTACAAACATAATAAAGCAGGGAGAATGTTAAAGAACTTGCACACTTCAACAGGAAACTCATGTAGAAAAATTGGCAATATGCACATACAAATGACAAACGTACACCATATACAAAGTGACCAACAATATATCACAAGGGTGAATAACAGTCCTATACATATATAGCAAACCCCAAAATGGGGAATAAGCAAAGTCACTGTGGAATAAATCCTAAGGTAAAGAATGGGGGGAGGGTATTAATTGTACAGGAGGAAAAGATAGTGTAAATAGTAACCTGGGCACAAATAATAAAATTGGGGGTGGGGTTAGAACAGTCAATATAGTAAGAAGGAAAAGAAGTAAAGAGAGATGCATAAAGTGCATGTACACTAATGCCAGAAGCCTCACCAACAAAATGGAGGAATTAGAATCAATTTTGATGGAAAATAATTATGACATAGTGAGGATATCGGAGACATGGCTGGACGAGAGCCATAGAATAAATTAAGAAAAATCCACTGTCTTTTACTGATTCTTCGTGCTTTATTCACATTACGCTAAAAACATCACATACCCCGTAGGGTTATGCTATACGCGTTTCGGGGTGTTCCCCTTAATCGTTAGCTAATGACTAAGGAGAAAACCCCGAAACAAGTATAGCATAACCCTACGGGGTATGTGATGTTATTACCGTGATGTGAATAAAGCACGAAGAACCATTAAAAGACACTAGATTTTTCTTCATTTATTCTATTGCGGGTGCCTTACCATCATCCGGTGCTTGGAATCCTGGAGTGATTGCAGGTGGAGCTGTTTCCCTTCCCATTTTCCCTCACGAAATTTGGATTAGTGCCATGACTGAGCTGTTAATTTACAGGGCTATAGTCTGTTCAGAAATGACCGTACAAATAAGCGAGGGGGGTGTGTGTCTATATGTAAAATCATCCTTAAAACCCATCGTACGTGATAACATATGTGAATCTAATGAAAATGTAGAGTCCCTGTGGGTGGAGATAAGGGGAGGGGGAAAAATAATAAATTACTTTTAGTGGTTTGTTGTAAGTCTCCAACAATAATGGGAGTGAAGGAGTATATCCTTCTACATCGGGCGTCCAGAGTGTCGAGCAGAGATGGAAAAAATCCCACTCGGCGCAACACTTCGCCACGTACAAACAATCCCTCTCCAACTTCAAGAATGCACTCACCACTGCAAAACAAACCTACTTCTCTTCTCTAATTAATGCACTGTCCCGCAAGCCAAAACAATAATTCAAAACTTTCAACTCCCTGCTCCGTCCCCCTACACCTCCCTCTCCCCCCTAATCTCTGCCGACAACTTTGCTGCCTTCTTCAAATAGAAGATCGACAAAATCAGAGAAAGCTTTGACCCAGTGTTCCCCAACCTCCCATCACCGCCCACCCCACCTCATTCAAAAGAAGCTTTTCCATCATGACCGAAGATCAACTCACTACCCTTCTGTCACAATCACACCTCACCACTTGTGTCCTCAACCCGCTCTCCTCCCACCTTATCCCTAACCTCACCACAGTCCTCATCCCTGCCCTAACCCATCTCTTCAACTTATCACTCACCACCAGTGTCTTCCCCTCGCCCTTAAAACATGCTTTCATCACACCCATCCTCAAAAAACCCTCCCTCCACCCATCATCTGTTTCTAACTATCGCCCCATATCTCTTCTCTCCTTCGCATCAAAGCTCCTAGAACTGCATCTCCACTCCGAACTGTCCTCCCACCTCTCCCCTTGCTCCGTCTTCGACCGCCTACAATCCGGTTTCTGACCACACCACTACAGAGAAACAGCCCTGACCAAAGTCACCAATGACCTCCTGACTGCAAAGAGCAAGCGACATTACTCCATCCTCCTTGACCTATGTGCTACCTTCGACACTGTTGACCATTCCCTCTTACTTCAAATCCTGGAAACTCTCAGTCTCACTGACCTCGCCCTCTCCTCGATCTCCTCATACCTAACGGACTGGACTTTCAGTGTCACCCACTCCCTACACCTCCTCCTCGCACTACATTCTTTCTGTTGGCATACCCCAGGGCTCGGTTCTGGGACCGCTACTCTTCTCCATTTACACCCTTGGCCTTGGACAACTCATTGAGTCCCATGGCCTCCAAAAACACCTGTACACTGAAGACACCAAGATCTACCTCTCTGTTCCTGACATCACCTCCCTACTCTCCAAAATTCCACAATGCCTCTCCGCCATCTCATTGTTTTTCTCTGCTCCCTTCCTCAAGCTGAACACGGACAAAACAGAGTTCATTGTCTTCCCCCCAAGTCGATCTCCCCCTCCACCAGACCTATCCATCACTGTCAATGGCTGCTCACTCTCCTCAGTCCCATATGCCAAGTGCCTTGGGGTTACTTTCAGCTCTTCTCTCTCCTTCAAGCCCTTCCACATCCAAGCCTTCACCACCTCCTGCCATTTATAGCTCAAAAACATTTCCCAGATCCGCTCTTTCCTCGACCACGACATGGCTAAAACTCTTGTTCACGCTTTTATCTCTTGCCTCGACTACTGCAACCTCCTGCTCCCTGACCTCCCTGCTGCTTCCCTTGCATCTTTTTAAACTATCCTAAACTCTGCTGCTCATCTAATCTACCTGTCTTCCTGCTACACCCCTGTCTCCTCCCTCTGCCATACGGCCTACAATGAGACCAGACCGCTGCACCATTGCACGATTGACATTCTACCCCCTAATGTTTCCTCACCCACCCCCATAGATTGTGAGCCTTCGTGGACAGGGTCCCCACCCTTCTGTATCTGTAAAAGTTGATTGTACAAATTTACTGTATTTGTCCATGTTCTCCCCTCTTCTTATGTAAAGCGCCATGGAATCTAATGGTGCTATATAAATAAATAATAATAATAATTATAATAATAAAGCAAATAGATAAAGCGACTGAGAAGTTATTATTATGGGGGACTTCAACTCCCCTGAAATACATTGGGGAAACCTGTAATTCCAGCAAATGTTTTTGACATCTATGAGAGACAATTACCTTTCACAACTGGTTCAGGACCCAACAAGAAGGAGGGCACTGTTAGACCTAATATTAACCAACAAGCCGGACCGCATATCAAATATATGCGTTGGAGGTCACTTGGGTAATAGTGATCACAAAATAATACGTTTTCATGTATCCTTTAATAAGATGTGTACTAGAGGGGCTACAAAGACACTAAACTTTAGGGAGGCAAATTTCCAACGGTTGAGAGATGATCTTAATGCAATAAACTGGGACGATGTCCTGAGACATGAAGGTACACAAAGCAAATGGGAGACGATTACTAACATCCTGAATAGGACCTGTGCACAAAATATACCGTATGGGAATAAACATGCTAGAAATAGGAGGAAACCACTATGGCTAAATAGAGCTGTAAAGGGTGCAATAAGTGACAAAAAAAAGCATTTAGCAAATTAAAGCAAGTAGTTAGTGATAAAGCATTAAATAAATACAGAAAATTAAATAACATCTTTAAAAAACAAATCAAGGCAGCAAAGATTGAGACAGAGAGACTCATTGCCAGAGAAAGTAAAAAAAAATCCTCAAATATTCTTTAACTACATAAATAGTAAGAAACTAAAAAATTATTGTGTTGGTCCCCTTAAAAATAGTCTGGGCATAATGGTGGATGAGGATGAGGAAAAAGCCAATATGCTAAATGACTTTTTTCAACAATATTTACACAAGAAAATCCCATGACAGACAACATGATCAGTGATAACAAAAATTCTCCATTAAATGTCACCCGGTTAACCCAGCAGGAAGTACGGCACCATCTAAAAACACTTAAGTTGACATATCCCCTGGCCCGGATCAGATTCACCCCAGAGTACTGCAGGAATTAAGTACCGTCATAGATAGACCATTATTTTTAATATTTAAACATTCCATAATAACAGGGTCTGTACCACAGGACTGGCGTATAGCAAATATGGTGCCAATATTCAAAAAGGGGACAAAAACTGAACTTGGAAATTATAGGCCAGTAAGCTTAACCTCTACTGTGGGTAAAATCCTAAAGGATTTTCTAAGAGATGCTATACTGGAGTATCTGAAAAAAATAGGCCCATGACCCAATATTAACATGGGTTTACAAGGGACCGTTCCTGTCAAACTAATCTGATAAGCTTATATGAAGAGGTAAGTTCTGGACTGGACCAAAAAAGTGCAGTAGACGTGGTGTATATGGACTTTTCAAAAGCTTTTGATATAATGCCACACAAAAGGTTAAAACATAAAATAAGAACAATGTGGATAGGGGAAAATGATCCAGAATGATAGGAGGTCGTTGGGAATTCTCACTCTCGGGCGTAGTATTGAATTTGAGATCGTTGGTTGTTGTCCCTTTCAAACACAGCGATGTAGCGTTCCCAGCAGGAGCGCAACGACCAAAAAATGACCCAGAGCAGTATGTAACTATCAGCGATCTCACAGCAGGGGCCTAATCGCTGCTAAGTGTCACACATAGCGATACTGATAGCGAGATCGCTGTTACGTCAAAAAACCTGTGATGTTACAGCGATCTCGCTAACAATCTCGTTATGTGTGATGGGGGCTTAAGAAGTTTGGAGGAGAATTGCAGTAAATAACCTTCAAGGAATATAAGAAATAGGACAATATATTAAATAACATAAGTAGATTTCTTACAAATAAATGCAGCACCGGTGAGTAAACCTATGATTCATAATGGGATCCTCTGGAAAACAAATAGGTAATGTCGACAATAATATAGCAATTTTCATTACCAGTGTATGCCATACCACTAAACACGTATTAAATAGAATATAAGGGTAAAGGAAGTATTAGAGCAGAAGTAATGCTATTGTGTTTTCTTAATTTGCCAACAAGCACTTTTTAGAACAAAATAGTTCTGGCTTCGAATATACTGCTTTGATAGAGGTTGATTCATTATTTTGGAATAAAGCAATTTCCCTTTTTTTTAAAACTGAACCATGAAGATAATAACATGTTGCAGCTCAAACAAGAAATCACGATTGTATATGTTTCTAAACAATAGCTCTCCTACTACAAGCTTGGAGTATTTATTTCTCCGTTTTTTCATTTTCCCAGCAATTTCAACCGTGCAACATTATTTTGCAAAGATGGTTAAATGTGTCAAATTTTTCTCCTTTGTTCCTAATTTTAAGTGAACAGTACTGCTCTATGGTAGAAACTTTCTCTAAAAATATGTCTGTTCTCAAACAGCTTGGCTGATGTCCCAGGATGTAAAAAATATGCCAAGAAGAAGACATATTGGCTTATTTAAGGGAAGATTCCATTTGTCACTTATTCGTGATTGCTATATCCTTTTCTAAATGTGTAAGGTGCTGAACTTTTCTGCAAGTTGCTGTAGTTACATTTGGTGACAGCTCACCCAAACAGTTGTTTATCAAACACATCTGAATATAATATGTCCCCGCCTATGACACTTCCACAAATAAAATATTTAAGATGTTGTCAAAATGTGTATCAGCTCGAAATCTGTGATGTAAAACAACACATTTCTTGTTGCAAACCACAAGAAATGTAGGTTAAAAAATATTATTTTGATTAAAGTTGGTCAAACAATTCTTTTTTAGTTTAATTTTATTTTTATATATTGTTATTCTATTTACCATTACTGAATTACTAAATAATGTAACATTAAATAAACAGTTGGTATGATTGTCTGGATAATTGTTAGAACAAAGCAAAGTATGAGCTATGACATGAACATATACAAAAGGACATGTGCAGCTTTCTATCTATATCTGAGTGCATATGCATATGTAATTAGTCAACTTTAAGTAGACCCTGCTGCCTCATGGAATACTGCAATACTTTGTTATGTAAAAGAAAACTAAAACATCATAATATTCTCCAATGTACAATGAAATTAGAAAAAAAACGTATCAAATTTAGCAATAATAGCTATGCAGTCTAGAGAAAGAATGAAAAATTCCAGCACCTGATCCTGCTACATAGATGATTAAAATTCCATTTTATTAAAAAATCTAATATATAAAGCTAGAAAGATGATGGGAGTGTAGGTGTGCCACGGTCCGCGCTGCTCCAGGGCTTAAAAAACTCACCAAAGAGACAGCCAGATTTCCATCCTTTATTCTCCTCCTCCTACGCGTTTCGGCGCCTAGCCTGGCACCTTCATCAGAGATATCCCTTAGGAGGAGGAGAATAAAGGATGGAAATCTGACTCTTTGGTGAGTTTTTTAAGCCCTGGAGCAGCGTGGACCGTGGCACACCTACACTCCCATCATCTTTCTGGATTAAACCACTGTTCAGTGGTCGGTGGAGGTCCTGCAGCAGCTTGGAATAATATTTCCTAAACGCCTTCAAACCAGTTGTGGGGATCACAACTGCACCAGGTGAGTGGCTTCTCTATTGCGCCTCTTGTCCCCCACCCTTTTATATTTTTATAATATATAAAGCTGAGTGTATGTATGTGTATGTATGTATGTATCATAGCTCTGCCCTCCCCTCTCTGCATAGCTTTGCCCCTCGTGATAGACATGCCCACATCATAGTTCAACCCCTCCAGATAGCCCTATGCCCTCTGGATAGCTCTGCCCCCTCCAGATAGCCCAGCCCACTTCATAGCTGTGCCTATCCAGATAGCCCCACCCACTTCATAGCTTTGCTCTCCAGATAGCGCCTCCCTTTCCAGATAGCCCCATCCACTACATAGCTCTGTCCCCTCCAGATAGCTCTTCCCCTTCAGATAGCCCCACCCACATCATTGCTCCATCCTCCAGATAGCCATGCCCCCTCCAAATAGCTCCACTGATTCAGATAGACCCATACCACTTCATAGCCCCACCCCTTCAGATGGCCACACCCCTCTGCTTTGCCCACCCCACTTTATACCCTGTTAGCCTCACGCACGTCATAGCTCTGCCTCTCCAGATTGCTCCTCCCTCTCCAGATAGCCCCATCCACTAAACAGCTCTGCCCTTCCATATAGCCCCAACTACTTCTTTGTGTCCCTCTCCAGATACCCCCTCGATAGCTCCACCCCCTCCAGATAGCCATGCCTCTCTGATTTTCCCATCCCACTTCCTAGCCAACCCCTGTCACCTTCACCCACTTAATAGCCCCACAGTTTGTTACTATGCAGGGGCAACGCCAGCCTCTACAGTTAGTATATATATATCAAAAAGACCCACAATTTTAAAACATAGAACATATTCCTTACATGTTTTAGACCAGAGACACATCTTTAATTACCTGATTGATAAATGTATTTGTCCATATTGAGTTTGCTAACCCTGATTGTGTTCTAGTTAATGTGATGTCGGCTACACATGGTGTACTTGCTGTGCCTGCCTTACAAGCTGCACCTTCTGCACTTGCTATTCTTGCCATACCTGAATTACCTGCTGTCCCTGCCTCTACCAGCTGTCCAGTCTGAACCTACCTACACCACCCATGAAGACTGCACCCCCTCCTTCAAGCCTAACATCCAAGACCTTTCCACCTCCTGCCAACTCCAGCTAAAACATTTCCCGGATCTGCACTTTCATTGACCACGACACCGCTAAAACACTTGTTCATGCTCTAATCATCTCCCACCAAGACTACTGCAACCTCCTGCTCGCTGGCCTCCCCGCTACTTCCCTTGCACCTCTTCAATCTATCCTAAAGTCTGCTGCTTGTTTAATCCACCTATCTACCCTCTGCCAAGCCCTTCACTGGCTCCCCACCTCTCAGAGATCCCGATTTAAAACCCTAACCATGACATACAAAGCCATCGATCATCTTTACCCCCATACATCTCTGACATGGTCTACCGATACCTGCCCACATGCAACCTATGATCCTCCCAAGAACTCCTTCTCTACTCCTCCCTTATCATCTCCTCTCACAACCACACACAAGACTTCTCCCGTGCGTCTGCCTTACTCTGGAACGCTCTCCCCCAACAAACACATCAGACACTCGTCTACCCTGGGTAACTTCAAAAGAAACCTGAAGACTCACCTCTTCCGACAAGCCTACAACTTACAATGAGACCTGGTCGCCGCACTGTCCCATGACTGACACTTCCCCTCCTACTGTTCCCTCACCCGACCCTCGTAGACTGTGATCCCTTGACCTCTCTCCCCTCCTGTATCTGTATGACTTGATTGTCCATATGTACTTATCCTTGTTCTCCACTCTTCATATGTAAAGCGCCATGGAACCTAATGGCGCTATATAAATAAATAATAATAATAAAAATATTGTTCTTGCTTGAATCTGTTCCTGTGCCAGCATCCCACTACCACTTGGGTCAGCTCTTGCTGCATCAAGTCTCCCCGGATTGGCACCTAGTGGTTACGTTCCAATACAAGCCTATCCTCAACATCAGAGGCTCTAGTGAAGAAGTGGTAGTTACTTGGTAAAGCCCCTCTGGATTGAGCCAGTACTGTGGCCCAAGGCGTCTACTCCTGGTGGACACAAGCATTACTGTTTTCAAAGGCCATGGACCCAGCTAATTCCAACCCCACCAGCTTGCAGTCTATTTTTGTATTTTTCAAATGATTCGTAAATGGGCTTATTCTTGACATTTCCAAGTTTATTCATTCTACAAATGACAGATCGTAGAGTATTTATAATATGTGCAATATATAAAATTATTTCTTATGTTTTTTACTAATTGGCAATAGATTACATTTCAATGTAACATCATTAAATTACTATGGTAAAGTATTTTTCATTCACTCTGTATATAGCAAAATTAGAAATAAACATATTGCGATCTGCAGGCACAATTTTGTTTTGATCATTTAAGGCACAGACTGCAAAAAGTAGATAATTATTGCATATGAGAAGAGTTGTTTAAAATGTAGAAGGGCATGAGTATGTCCTTACTATTACCAACTCTAGATTTCTAAACCTATATCAAATAGCTTTATGTAACCCGAATGTCAACCCAACATGTTAACATTTATTGACATTTTTCTTCATAAATTTAAACAAATTAATGAGCAAAAAGTGAGAAATGATAATTTGTAAGGTCAATGAAAATATAAAAGAGCATTCTGTAAAATATGTACCCAACCAACTGAAGAAGAGATAACTATTTCATTTGGGATCAGGATTTATCCTATTGTCACTGATACTGAAGAGGACGTACCAACCGCAGTTGGGCTATATCTTTCTGTCTATCTACTGTGTATATGTACATATATATATATATATATATATATATACAGAAAAAAAGTTCACAGCAGCAGCACACAGTCACTGCCAATCATGTGTATATACATGCATATTGATAGATAGAAGTGAAACATGCATTTTAGAAAAAATATAAAAACATGCGTTTTTTAAAAAAACTCAGTTTTTGGATTTTTTTGGAGATATTTTATCATTATAAAGTAAGGTTATTAGTTCACATTTTGGCCAATACCTGTTTGCCGATCAACTGCGGCAAGGTGACCTTAGATCTCATGGGTTCCTATCCTACCATGCCACTCTTTTCTTGCCTTTAGCTACGCCTCCATTTTTATCATATTTATGGGAAATGGGATGACTCGCTTCAAGTAAAGACCACCTGGGGTCGATGGGGGTGCAGAGTAAAGCAGTGGAACCAGTAACTCCAGCAATTATATAGAAACAAAGAAAGCTAAACAGCACTCAGCTTAGTCCAAGGAAAGAGTGGCATGGTAGGATAGGAATCCATCAGATCTAAGGACACCTTGCCGCGGTTGATAGGCAAACAGGTATTGGCCAATATGTGCAGTAAGAACCTTACTTTACAAAGATAAAATATAAAAAAAAATCAAAAAATTTTGTTTTTTGAAAAACCGCATGTTTTTATATTTTTTCTCAAATGCATAGTTGTTTCTTTTCTATCTACATGTATGTATACAAACAAGATTGGCAGTGACTGTGTGCCGCTGTGAACTTTTTTTCTGTGTATTGTTCAGTATTGCAGTTCAGACTAGACCGCTGTTCATTTTTTTTCGTTTATATATATATATATATATATATATATAAGATAGCACACGTATGAGGCGAGTTGTGTGAGGTGGTTTGTGCACATATGTGTCTGTCTGTGTGGTGTGTGTGTCTCTGGGGTGTGTATGTGTGTGTCCCTGTGGGGGGGAGGTCTGTGTGGTGTGTGCCTCTGTTGTGTGTGTCTCTTTGTGGTGTGTGTGTGTGTCCCTGTGGGGTGAGTGCATGTGCCCCTATAGGGTGTGTATGTGTGTGTCCCTGTGGGGGGGAGGTCTGTGTGGTGTGTGCCTCTGTTGTGTGTGTCTCTTTGTGGTGTGTGTGTGTTCCTGTGGGGTGAGTGCATGTGTCCATATAGGGTGTGTATGTGTGTGTGTCCCTGTGGGGGGGTCTGTGTGGTGTGTGTGTGTGTATCTGTGTTGTGTGTGTCTCTTTGTGGTGTGTGTGTGTCCCTGTGGGGTGAGTGCATGTGTCCCTATAGGGAGTGTATGTGTCCCTGTGGGGGGGTGTCTGTGTGGGGTGTGTGTGTCTCTGTGTTGTGTGTGTCTCTTTGTGGTGTATGTGTGTCCCTGAGGGGTGAGTGCATGTGTCCCTATAGGGTGTGTATATGTGTGTATCCCTGTGGGGGGTCTGTGTGGTGTGTGTGTCTCTGTTATGTGTGTCTCTTTGTGGTGTGTGTGTCCCTGTGGGGTGAGTGCATGTGTCGCTATAGAGTGTGTGTGTGTCCCCTTGGGGGTGTGTGTGTGTCTCTGTGTTGTGTGTGTCTCTTTGTGGTGTGTGTGTTTGTTCGGGTGCGTGGTGAGTATCCAATGTTGGGGCTGCACTTTAGCGACTATACAGTTGCTGTTACTCTTTGTGTGCGTTTGGTGTGTATACATGTCCCCGTGTGTGGTGAATATCTCATGTTGTGGCCCCACCTTAGTGACTATATGCTGGTATGTGCTGTTAGTCTTTGGTACTATCATTAAGCCCCTCTCATTCACAACTGTCAACTGGTAACTGTCACTTTTCCATTCACTTTTTCCCTATTATGTAGCTAGGGGCAAAATTGTTTGGTGAACTGGAACGAGCAGGGTTAAAATTTCGCCTCACAACATAGCCTATGACGCTCTCGGTGTCCAGACGTGTGACTGTGCAAATTTTTGTAGCTGTAGCTGGCAGCTGTCGATTTTCCTCCCTCACGTTTCCTTTCCCTTTTTCCCCATTATGTAGATAGGGCCAAAATTGTTGGGTGAACTGGAATGCGCAGGGTTAAAATTTTGCCTCACAACATAGCCTATGACGCTCTCGGGGTCCAAACGTGTGACTGTGCAAATTTTTGTAGCTGTAGCTGGCAGCTGTCGATTTTCCTCCCACACGTTTCCTTTCCCTTTTTCCCCATTATGTAGATAGGGCCAAAATTGTTGCGTGAACTGGAACGCGCAGGGTTAAAATTTTGCCTCACAACATAGCCTATGACGCTCTCGGGGTCCAGACGTGTGGCTGTACAAAATTTTGTGGCTGTAGTTGCGACAGTGTAGATGCCAAGCCCGGATATACACACACACATACACACACACACACACACACACACACATACACACATTCAGCTTTATATATTAGATATATATATATATATATGTGTAGCATAAAAAGAAAAAAGATAGCGGCACTCACCGGGCGTGTTTCAAAGGTGCTTTATTTGGGTACCCTCATTCCAGGGTCCCACTCAGGAGGGAGAGGGTGCAGAGACAGCAGAGATGACGGATCTCCGTTTCGGGGCTCCTACCCCTTCCACGGACCTCCGTCATCTCTGCTGTCTCTGCACCCTCTCCCTCCTGAGTGGGACCCTGGAATGAGGGTACCCAAATAAAGCACCTTTGAAACACGCCCGGTGAGTGCCGCTATCTTTTTTCTTTTTATGCTATTATTGATGTGATATATAGCGGGCACCCAGAGGCGGCCAGCAATGCCCCACCTCGCATATACCCATATGAAAAAATAAGCACTTCTCCTAACTTAGCAGTGCCCAGTGAACGGACTTTTTTTGATTATATATATATGTGTGTGTGTAGCTGTGACTAGTTGCTAGAAGAAAGGCGACTGTGCCTGAAACATCGCACACTGCACCCGATGGCCTAATAAAGGCAGAATTTTGGACACTTTACTAGGAGTGCTGCTCTCCTTTTTTGGTTTATATGTAATATATGAATATATATATGTATATGTATATATATATATATATATCTATTATATAATTGCCGTAGCGACTTCCGTCGGAGCGGCGCTGCTTCCGGTCGCTTGGTGAGCGCGAGCGAGGTGCTTCTCCTGGACTCTCCCCGTGGCCGCGTAGCGGCCAAGGCGACTCGCGAAGCAATGCCCGCAAAGCGGGCATTGCGAGTCGTTGCAGCCCAGCGAAGCAATGCCCGCGAAGCGGGCATTGCGAGTCGCTACACCGCTAACCAAGCCACCGAAGCCCATACTCCTGTACTGTACACCGCTATAGTATACTACAGTCCCATGCCCATAAGCGCCATGGGACTGTAGTATACCATCGCGCTGTACACTACAGCTCCCTGCCGCTCTAAGCCACTACGCCGCTAACCAAGCCACCGAAGCCCATACTCCTGTACTGTACACCGCTATAGTATACTACAGTCCCATGCCCATAAGCGCCATGGGACTGTAGTATACCATCGCGCTGTACACTACAGCTCCCTGCCGCTCTAAGCCACTACGCCGCTAACCAAGCCACCGAAGCCCATACTCCTGTACTGTACACCGCTATAGTATACTACAGTCCCATGCCCATAAGCGCCATGGGACTGTAGTATACCATCGCGCTGTACACTACAGCTCCCTGCCGCTCTAAGCCACTACGCGTACACTAACCAAGCCACACAACCCCAAGTCCCTACCCCCTGCCGCCCTAACCCCTAAGCCACTACCCCGACGCCGAAGCCCCTACCCCCTGCCGCACTACCCCGCCGCACCCACTACCCTCTGCCGCAAGCCCCTACCCCCTGCCGCCGTACGCCACTACCCCGCATCCGCAAATAAACCCCTGCCGCCGCAAGCCCCTAACCCCTAAGCCGCACCTAACTCCTAAGCTGCACATAATCCCCTACCCCTACCCCCTAAACCGCACCTAAACCCCTGCCGCCCTAACCCCCTACCCCTTAAGCCGCACCTAATCCCCTACCTCTACCCCCTAAGCCGCACCTAACCCCCTACCCCCCTAAGCCACTACCCCGGACGCCGAAGCCCCTACCCCCTGCCGCACTACCCCGCCGCACCCACTACCCTCTGCCGCAAGCCCCTACCCCCTCCCGCCGTAAGCCACTACCCCGCATCCGCAAATAAACCCCTGCCGCCGCAAGCCCCTAACCCCTAAGCCGCACCTAACCCCTAAGCTGCACATAATCCCCTACCCCTACCCCTAAACCGCACCTAAACCCCTGCCGCCCTAAGCCCCTACCCCTTAAGCCGCACCTAATCCCCTACCTCTACCCCCTAAGCCGCACCTAACCCCCTACCCCCCTAAGCCACTACCCCGCATCCGCACCTAAACCCCTGCAAGCCCCTAACCCCTAAGCTGCACCTAATCCCCTACCCCTACCCCCTAAGCCGCCCCTACCCCTTAAGCCGCACCTAATCCCCTACCTCTACCCCCTAAGCCGCACCTAACCCCTACCCCCTAGACCCCCGACGATACCCCCTAAGCTATGCCGCCTACCCCCTAAGGCACCGCCGCCCCTAACCCCCTAAACCCCGCAGCAGCCCCGACCACCTAACCCCCGACTCGCACCATCCAAACCCGCCGCCGAAACCCCGCAGCAGCCCCGACCACCTAACCCCCGACTCGCACCATCCAAACCCGCCGCCGATACCCCCTAAGCCCCGACTACCTAACCCCCGACTCGCACCATCCAAAGCCGCCGCCGATACCCCCTAAGCCCCGCCGTCTACCCCCTAAGCCATCGCCGCCCCTACCTAAGCTCCTACCCCCTAGGCCCCCGCCGATACCCCCTAAGCTCCCGCCGCTGTCCCCTGCCCCTGTCGCTAAAGCCCTACACCCTAACCCCCCGCCGTCCCCTAACCTAACGCCGCTCTCACCTAAGGCCCTACACCCGAAGCCCCCGTCCATCACTTACATGCCTTCAAGTCATCTGATCGTCCGTCCGATCGTCCGTCCGATCCTCCGTCCGGCCAGGCGTCCTCTTCCTCCGGCCCCGGGGGTCTTCTCTCTTCTTTCCGCCATCTCCGCCTCTTCGTCCGGCCCCGGGGATCTTCTGTCTTCTTTTCCGAAAATTCCACCTCCGACGTCCTCTTCCTTCTCATTAAGATAGAATGGAGGAAAAATCCCCCATTCTACCTCAATGAAATCTCACGCCGTCTTCTGATTGGTTGCTGGATAATGCCCTCAGCCAATCAGAAGAGCTCCTCATTCAGTTTTCATTCAGGTCCGCCTTTTTTCCCCATTGACATACATTACCGGTGTGTCGGCGATTTTATGGCCGCCCCCCTGGTTCTATTTGTCGGCCCTAAAATCGCGGACACACCGCTAATGCATCTCTATGGGCAGTCAGCTCGACTTCTGATTGGTTGCCGTTCAATCCGAAATCGGGCTGACTGCCCATAGAGATGCATTAGCGGTGTGTCCGCGATTTTACGGCCGACAAATAGAACCAGGTGGTCGGCCATAAAATCGCCGACACACCGCTAATGCATGTCTATGGGCAAGTCAGCTCGAATTCTGATTGGTCGGCGTTCAATCCGAAATCGGCCTCACTGCCCATAGAGATGCATTAGCGGTGTGTCCGCGATTTTAGGGCCGACAAATAGAACCAGGTGGTCGGCCATAAAATCGCCGACACACCGCTAATGCATTTCAATGGGAAAAAAGAAAGGCGGACCTCAATGAGAACTGCGTCTCAGCCTAAATAATAAATTAAATAATAAAAAAAATAATTAAAAAAGAATTAAAAAATAATAAAAATAATAATTAAAAATAATAAAAAATTCAATAAAAATAATAATAAAAAAATAAAATATATGCTAATAAGATCAGCCCTTTGCGGACCTGAATGAGAACTGCCTCTCAGCCTAAATAATAAATTAAATAATAAAAAAAATAATTAAAAAAGAATTAAAAAATAATAAAAAAAAATAATTAAAAATAATAAAAAATTCAATAAAAATAATAATAAAAAAATAAAATATATGTTAATAAAGGCGGACCTCAATGAGAACTGCGTCTCAGCCTAAATAATAAATTAAATAATAAAAAAAATAATTAAAAAACAATTAAAAAATAATAAAAAAAAATAATTAAAAATAATAAAAAATTCAATAAAAATAATAATAAAAAATAAAATATATGCTAATAAAGGCGGACCTCAATGAGAACTGCGTCTCAGCCTAAATAATAAATTAAATAATAAAAAAAATAATTAAAAAAGAATTAAAAAATAATAAAAAAAAATAATTAAAAATAATAAAAAATTCAATAAAAATAATAATAAAAAAATAAAATATATGCTAATAAAGGCGGACCTCAATGAGAACTGCGTCTCAGCCTAAATAATAAATTAAATAATAAAAAAAATAATTAAAAAAGAATTAAAAAATAATAAAAAAAAATAATTAAAAATAATAAAAAATTCAATAAAAATAATAATAAAAAAATAAAATATATGCTAATAAAGGCGGACCTCAATGAGAACTGCGTCTCAGCCTAAATAATAAATTAAATAATAAAAAAAATAATTAAAAAAGAATTAAAAAATAATAAAAAAAAATAATTAAAAATAATAAAAAATTCAATAAAAATAATAATAAAAAAAAATTTTTTATGCTAATAAGATCAGCCCTTTGCGGACCTGAATGAGAACTGCGTCTCAGCCTAAATAATAAATTAAATAATAAAAAAAATAATTAAAAAAGAATTAAAAAATAATAAAAAAAATAATTAAAAATAATAAAAAATTCAATAAAAATAATAATAAAAAAATAAAATATATGCTAATAAGATCAGCCCTTTGCGGACATGAATGAGAACTGCCTCTCAGCCTAAATAATAAATTTAATAATAACAAAATAATTAAAAAATAATTAAAACATTATAAAAAAATAAATAAAACATAATTAAAAAATAAATAACAAATAATAAATAATAATTAAAAAAAAATGCTAATAATAATATTACTGCTAATAATAATGCTATTAATGATAATAATTATGTTATTAATGCTATTATTAATGCTAATAATGCTATTATTAATTCTATTAATGCTAATAATAATGCTATTAATGCTATTAATAATGTTATTAATGCTATTATTAATGCTAATAATCCTATTATTAATGCTATTTATGCTAATAATGATATTAATGCTATTAATAATGTTATTAATGCTATTAATAATGCTAATAATGCTATTATTAATGCTATTAATGCTAATAATAATGCTATTAATGCTATTAATAATGTTATTAATGCTATTAATAATGCTAATTAATGCTATTATTAATGCTAATAATGCTATTATTAATTCTATTAATGCTAATAATAATGCTATTCATGCTATTATAATACTATTAATGCTATTAATGCTAATAATAATGCTATTAATGCTATTAATAATGTTATTAATGCTATTATTAATGCTAATAATGCTATTATTAATTCTATTAATGCTAATAATAATGCTATTAATGCTATTAATAATGTTATTAATGCTATTATTAATGCTAATAATGATATTAATAATGTTATTAATGTCAATATTTATCCTATTAATGGTATTATTAATGCTATTAATGCTAATAATAATGCTATTCATGCTATTAATGCTAATAATAATGCTATTAATGCTATTAATAATGTTATTAATGCTATTATTAATGCTAATAATGCTATTATTAATGCTATTTATGCTAATAATAATGCTATTAATGCTATTAATAATGCTATTAATGCTATTAATAATGCTATTAATCCTATTATTTATGCTATTAATGCTATTAATGCTAATATTTATCCTATTAATGGTATTATTAATGCTATTAATGCTAATAATAATGCTATTAATGCTAATAATAATGCTATTAATGCTATTAATAATGTTATTAATGCTATTATTAATGCTAATAATCCTATTATTAATGCTATTTATGCTAATAATAATGCTATTAATGCTATTATTAATGCTATTAATGCTATTAATAATGCTATTAATCCTATTATTTATGCTATTAATGCTATTAATAATGCTATTAATCCTATTATTTATGCTATTAATGCTATTAATGCTAATAATAATGCTATTAATGGTATTATTAATGCTATTAATGCTAATAATAATGCTATTAATGCTAATAATAATGCTATTAATGCTATTAATAATGTTATTAATGCTATTATTAATGCTAATAATGCTATTATTAATTCTATTAATGCTAATAATAATGCTAATAATCCTATTATTAATGTTATTAATGCTATTATTAATGCTAATAATCCTATTATTAATGCTATTTATGCTAATAATAATGCTATTAATGCTATTAATAATGCTATTAATCCTATTATTTATGCTATTAATGCTAATAATAATGCTATTAATGGTATTATTAATGCTGTTAATGCTAATAATAATGCTATTAATGCTAATAATAATGCTATTAATGCTATTAATAATGTTATTAATGCTATTATTAATGCTAATAATGCTATTATTAATTCTATTAATGCTAATAATAATGCTATTAATGCTATTAATAATGTTATTAATGCTATTATTAATGCTAATAATCCTATTAATGCTATTTATGCTAATAATAATGCTATTTATGCTATTAATAATGTTAATAATGCTATTATTTATGCTAATAATGCTATTATTAATTCTATTAATTTTAATAATAATGCTATTAATGCTATTAATAATGTTATTAATGCTATTATTAATGCTAATAATGCTATTTATGCTACTAATAATGCTATTAATGCTATTAATAATGCTATTAATGCTCTTATTTATGCTATTAATGCTATTAATGCTAATATTTATCCTATTAATGGTATTATTAATGCTATTAATGCTAATAATAATGCTATTAATGCTATTAATGCTAATAATAATGCTATTAATGCTATTAATAATGTTATTAATGCTATTATTAATGCTAATAATGCTATTATTAATCCTATTAATGCTAATAATAATGCTATTAATGCTATTAATAATGCTATTAATGCTATTAATAATGTTATTAATGCTATTATTAATACTAATAATGCTATTATTAATGCTATTAATGCTATTAATAATGCTATTAATGCTATTAATTATGCTATTAATGCTATTAATGCTAATATTTATCCTATTAATGCTATTAATGCTAATAATAATTCTATTAATGCTAATAATAATGCTATTAATGCTATTAATGCTATTAATTATGCTATTCATGCTAATAATAATGCTATTAATTCTATTAATAATGCTATTAATGCTATTAATACTGTTATTAATGCTATTATTAATGCTAATAATGTTATTATTAATGCTATTAATGCTAATAATAATGCTATTAATGCTATTAATAATGTTATTAATGCTATTATTAATGCTAATAATGCTATTATTAATGCTATTACTGCTAATAATAATGCTATCAATGCTATTAATAATGTTATTAATGCTATTATTAATGCTAATAATGCTATTAATAATGCTATTAATGCTAATAATAATGCTATTAATGCTATTAATACTGTTATTAATGCTCATAATACTGCTAATAATGCTATTAATACTGCTATTACTGCTAATAATAATGCTATGGCTTATATTATTGCTATTGATGATGCGATTATTATTTAAAAATCTTTAAAAAAAACAATAAACATATTTTAGATACCCGATGCATTTGCATCAGGCTAACAGCTATAACTACTATAATCAAATTAATGCACGTTCTAGAATCCCGATGCATTTGCATCGGGCTCACAGCTAGTATATATATATATATATATATATATCAAAACAATAGTGCCAATGACATGCAAACAATGATGTTCACAGATGATGCTAGTAGATGTTGTTTTCTCTCTCTCTCTCTCTAGGAATGGTTGGTGATATAAACTTGACCATGTAAAAAGGTGCTAGTATTACAGCTAATGAGTGGAGGACAGAGGACCTCTTAAAGAAGAAGTTACGGGTCTGTGAGAGCCAGAAATCTGCTTGTTTGTAGATAACCAAATACTTATTTTCCACCAATATTTGAAAAAAAATTCTTTCCAAATCAAACAATGTGATATTTAGGATTTGTTTTCTCATTGTGTGTCTCATAGTTAAGGTCTACCTATGATGTCAATTACAGGCCTCTCTCATCTTTTTAAGTGGGAGAACTTGCACAATGGCTGACTAAATACTTTTTCCCCCATTGTACACTCAAACATTGCAGGAAATCTGCAGTCCAATCACTTCTCTAAACAGGGTAAGGCCAAAATGGGTTATCAGCCCTTGTATTGGCAATATTTAGTGTTTAGAGTTCTGAACATATGCAGAAATCTTAGAAATTAAGAAAATAAAATATATTAAATTATATATGGTAATATTTCATTATACAATGATGAAGCTGTATTTAAGAAATCCAAACTCACTTTGGCCTCCAGCACACATCCTTTTTTAAACAATTAGAATAAATGGTACAGGTGTCATCAGTGATTTGGATCAGTGTGTAATCCATGTGTCTGGTTTTATCCTTATTGTCATCAGTGTTTTTCACAAATGGATTAAAAATGTAATTATAAAGCTTATTTTCTGGTTTGCAATGTGACATATTTACTACACATGGATGCTTTTCTCATGATCTTATAGACTTATATTGTCCTTTTGCATCCATAGCACCTGAAAAAGTCTCTGTGAGTTTTTATTCGCGAAACCATCCATGTAAAAACACAGACATGTAAAAAGGACCATAGATTACAATAGGAATGCATTGTACTCATGATAAAAATAGATACAACAGAAACGTACAACAACAATGTCTGAATGAGCCTTAAAGTATAGAAACATGTATTAGGCTGTCTTCACATTAGAGTTCCCCTCCGCAGCGTTCTGCGGAGGGGTCCGCAATGTGTGCGCAGCGGCTGCCAGCTCCTATCTTTATAATGGGAGTGCACGGTGCTGCGCTTGACAGCGCAAGACTGTGCGCAACCATTCACTGCCATATGTGATCTGTGCGCAGGCGGATGCCTGCGCACAGATCACACAGTCTCGTCCGCACCAGGGACGCGACATGTTGCGTCCCTGGTGTGGGCGGGAGTGTGTGATTTGTGCGCAGGCATCCGCCTGCGCACAGATCACATATGGCGGGCAATGGGAGCGCACGGCGGTCTGCAAGCATCTACAGACAGACACCGTGCGCTCCATTATAAAGATAGGGGCTGCGGTCTGCATGCAGATGCTTGCAGATGCCTCCGCAGAACGCTGCGGAGGCATCTGCAAATGTGAAGGCAGCCTTACAAAACCCTTCATGAAACAGCTTTTTTAAAACACCATACATATACAGTGGTGGAAATAATTATTTGATCCATTGCTGATTTTTTAAGTTTGCCAATGACAAAGACATGAACAGTCTGTAATTTTAAGGGTAGGTTAATTTTAACAATGAGAAATAGGCTAGGGTCACATTTGTTAGGCTAGCGTCACACTTGCGTTTTTTCTTTTAAATCCTGATTCTTTCAAAAAGCTCAAAACCGCATCAGGAAACTCTCCTCATAGGAGCCCATTATAACAACCGGATTACATTACATGCAATCCGGTTACCGCATCTGGCTCTGCAGCCTGCGTGAAAAATCATGCAAGCTGCAGTTTTCGGAGCGGATCTGCAATGCAGTAACCGCATTGCTCAGGATATGTAATCCTGAGCAATGCGGTTACCGTATACTTTGCTTATCCCGGCTGCCGCCGGGATAAGCTAGGTGTTCACACTGTTAAAAAAGCTTAAATATGCTCCTAATCAACACATTACCTGCATTAAAGGCAGCTTTCTTAAATTTTCATCTGTATAAAAGACTCTTGCTCACACACTCAATTAATCAGTCAGATTCTAACCTCTACAACATGGGCAAGAATCAAAGAGCTTTCTAGGGATGTCAGGGGTGTAAGGATCCTAGACCTGCACAAAGCTAGAATGGGCTACAAAACCATAAGTAAGATGCTGAGTGAGAAGGAGACAACTGTTGCACTAGTCAGAAAATGGAAGAAATACTCATCGATCTGGGGCTCCGTGCAAAATCTCACCAGGATCATTAGGAAGGTGGGATATCAGCCTAACACTGCACTGGGGAAACTTATCAATGATCTCAATGCAGCTAGGACCACTGTCACCAAGAAAATCATTGGTAACACATTACGCCATAATGCATTAAATTCTGTAGTCCTGTAGTGTTGCACTGCTCAAGAAGGCACATGTGCAGACCCATTTGAATTTTGCCAATGAACATCTTGGTGCTTCTGAGAGTGATTGGGAGAAGGTACTGCGGTCAGATGAGACAAGAATTGAGCTCTTTGGCATTAACTTAACTCACCGTGTTTGGAAGAAGAGAAATGTTGTCTTTGACCCAAAGCACACCGTCCCCACAGTCAAGCTTGATGGTGGAAACATTATGTTTTGGGGGTGTTCTCTGCTAAGGGCACAGGACTACTTTACCGCATCAATGTGACAATGAATAGAGCTGCAAAATCCTGAGTGGCAATCTCCTTTCCTCTCCCAGGACATTCAAAAAATACAGTTAGGGCCAGAAATATTTGGACAGTGACACAAGTTTTGTTATTTTAGCTGTTTACAAAAACATGTTCAGAAATATAATTATATATATAATATGGGCTGAAAGTGCACACTCCCAGCTGCAATATGAGAGTTTCCACATCCAAATCGGAGAAAGGGTTTAGGAATTATAGCTATGTAATGCATAGCCTCCTCTTTTCCAAGGGACCAAAAGTAATTGGACAATGGACTCTAAGGGCTGCAATTAACTCTGAAGGCGTCTCCATCGTTAACCTGTAATCAATGAAGTAGTTAAAAGGTCAGGGGTGGATTCCAGGTGTGTGGTTTTGAATTTGGAAGCTGTTGCTGTGACCAGACAACATGCGGTCAAAGGAACTCTCAATTGAGGTGAAGCAGAACATCCTGAGGCTGAAAAAAAAAGAAAAAATCCATCAGAGAGATAGCAGACATGCTTGGAGTAGCAAAATCAACAGTTGGGTACATTCTGAGAAAAAAGGAATTGACTGGTGAGCTTGGGAACTCTAAAAGGCCTGGGCATCCACGGATGACAACAGTGGTGGATGATCGCCGCATACTTTATTTGGTGAAGAAGAACCCATTCACAACATCAACTGAAGTCCAGAACACTCTCAGTGAAGTAGGTGTATCTGTCTCTAAGTCAACAGTAAAGAGAAGACTCCATGACAGTAAATACAAAGGGTTCACATCTAGATGCAAACCATTCATCAATTCCAAAAATAGACAGGCCAGAGTTAAATTTGCTGAAAAACACCTCAAGAAGCCAGCTCAGTTCTGGAAAAGTATTCTATGGACAGATGAGACAAAGATCAACCTGTACCAGAATGATGGGAAGAAAAAAGTTTGGAGAAGAAAGGGAACGCCACATGATCCAAGGCACACCACATCCTCTGTAAAACATGGTGGAGGCAACGTGATGGCATGGGCATGCAGGGCTTTCAATGGCACTGGGTCACTTGTGTTTATTGATGACATAACAGCAGACAAGAGTAGCCGGATGAATTCTGAAGTGTACCGGGATATACTTTCAGCCCAGATTCAGCCAAATGCTGCAAAGTTGATTGGACGGCGCTTCATAGTACAGATGGACAATGACCCCAAGCATACAGCCAAAGCTACCCAGGAGTTCATGAGTGCAAAAAAGTGGAACATTCTGCAATGGCCAAGTCAATCACCAGATCTTAACCCAATTGAGCATGCATTTCACTTGCTCAAATCCAGACTTAAGACGGAAAGACCCACAAACAAGCAAGACCTGAAGGCTGCGGCTGTAAAGGCCTGGCAAAGCATTAAGAAGGAGGAAACCCAGCGTTTGGTGATGTCCATGGGTTCCAGACTTAAGGCAGTGATTGCCTCCAAAGGATTCGCAACAAAATATTGAAAATAAAAATATTTTGTTTGGGTTATGTTTATTTGTCCAATTACTTTTGACCTCCTAAAATGTGGAGTGTTTGTAAAGAAATGTGTACAATTCCTACATTTTCTATCAGATATTTTTGTTCAACCCTTCAAATTAAACGTTACAATCTGCACTTGAATTCTGTTGTAGAGGTTTCATTTCAAATCCAATGTGGTGGCATGCAGAGCCCAACTCGCGAAAATTGTGTCACTGTCCAAATATTTCTAGCCCTAACTGTAGGTTGTGGCTGGGTCTTCCAGCACAATAATGACCCAAACCATACAGTCAAGGCAACAAGGGAGTGGTTCAAAAAGAAGCAAATTAAGGTCAAGGAGTCACCTGACTAGCCTCCAAACTTTAGTTCCATAGAAAACCTATGGAGGGAGTTGAAGCTCCCAGTTGCCAACCAACAGCCTAAAATCGTAATGATTTAGAGATGATCTGCAAAGAGGAGTGGACCAAAATTCCTCCTGACATGTGCGCAAACCTCATCATCAACTACAAGAAACATCTGTCTGCTGTGCTTGCTAACAAGGATTTTTCCACCAAGTATTAAGTTTTGTTTGTCAGGAGATCAAATACTTATTTCTCTCTGCAAAATGCAAATTCATTTATATAATTTAGATAATGTGATTTTCTGGATTTTGTTTTTGATATTCTATCTCTCACTGTTAAAATTAACCTACTCTTAAAATTATAGACTGTTCATGTCTTTGTCAGGGGGCAAACTTACACTCCCTGACAGAAGTTATGTCGCTTATCCATGTTATGTAAATAAAAGCTTAAAACCTGACGCTAAATTCATCCATTGGTTGTATAAATTATCATTGCCATAGGTAACGAATTTGACATCACAGTAGTGTAAAAATAAATATTTTTTAAAAAATGACAGAGCTTTGCTGTATGTTTCATTCTCAGTGCAGTGCATTTTCCAATTTATTTTTCACACATACCCCTTCGATGACAATCCATAATGATGGTCCCAAAAAGCACACAATCCTGGCTCCGCTTCATTCAGAGTCTGCAGGGTCCTCTCTTTGCATACTCTGCGATCACACTGAATGACTGGGGGAGCTGTGAAGTCAATCACTGAGTCACTGAGGCCACGCAGCAGAGAACTTAGGTGACCCAGCTACCAGGTGTGGTGCACAACAGGAAATTACAGACATTGTCTCATAGAGTGGGCATCTGTAATTTGCAGTTGGAACCAGCGCATTAACCTGGAAATATCCCATACATTCTAGCATTTACCATGCAGTGAATAATCAGGAAGTTAATGAGCGGCCCAGAAAGTACAAGCACGCGAGCGCTAGTAAGTATTAGCTGATGTTTCCTCACTGTTTCTTTTCTTTTACTGGCCCTTCAGCCAGTATTTCATAACTTTAAAGTCCTGGTTAGGGATTTGGACTTAAGTTTGGGTAAAGTACGGTACCGAACCCAAACTTTAAACATCGGTGGTTCACTCACCACCACTTCTAATAATCCTGTGACACATGCATAGGTAAGGAAGAATACCATTTTCAAAGAGCTCTGTGTCGTTGATTCAACAAAGCTTTTATGCCACAAAAGTGGCATAAAAGTTTTTAAAAGTCACCAAATGTTTGTGCAGCAAGGAGAAGTGTAAAAAAGCAACAAATGTTATGTTTTTTGTGCCACTTTGAGTGAAAATAAGAAGCTGGGGAGAGCCAGAGGAGGACAAAGGCTATGCCCCTTGTCGATTTAATAAAATCTACTGACATTTTGTATACAAAAATTGCTACTGCAGTCCCAGATTGGAATAGCATTCCTGACACAGGACTTGGAGGCCAACAGCACTTACTGAAATGTATTAAGTGGTGGACACCGTGTACTATGTCAAGACTGGAATAGTGTGAGCTTCCATTATGTCAGTCTTGATGAAAAGACCCTTTTTGTTTCCTAATTTGGTAATAGTATGTACAATATGTCTCACATTCCCATTAAAACAGATTTTATTTTATGCAGTGATAATACCAGCAAACAATATTTGAAACAATAAGATGAGGGAAAATAAGATCCACCTACATCAATGTTTATTCCTCTTTTTACCAATCACACTGAGAAAGACGTGAGTTTTACAAAAACCACATCATTATTACATATATTACATATAGTGAATCATAATGCCATAGGACATTTTTACCATACATTTATTTGATTTTGATTTAAAGTGCAGAAAAGGTGGATTTTAGTAGTGTAACAAAGCCTATACTTTGATGTTAGAGTAATAAAGTGTATAGTTTACTAAGCATCCACACTAAATTCTGCCCTATCTGAAACTTTTGACACAGAGAACTGTTTGATTTTCCTAGACTTTCCTAGTGTTTCCTTTTACTTGCATAGTGTCAATGTGAGGCAAATTAGGATTAAAAAAATAAACAAAAGGAGTCATTGCTAGTCTTTTACTAATATGTTGTTTCTCAGTTTAGTGTTGAAAACTTTCTTGAAGAAAGAAAACTAATAATGGTATAATATATTGCCAAAATGAAAAATACAGAAAATAAAACATTATAAAAAATGAAGGTTCTATATGAAGTAAAAAGGTATGATAAAATGAGCGCTAGGGACAGAAACAGGCACTGGGCTCTTATCGAATATTACCTTTCAAATTTATTGTGAACAGTAGATGTTATAGGTCTCCTCGCCACAACATGTTTCGACACTAAAGGTGTCTTTCTCAAGTGGATCCACTTGAGAAAGACACCTTTAGTGTCGAAACATGTTGTGGCGAGGAGACCTATAACATCTACTGTTCACAATAAATTTGAAAGGTAATATTCGATAAGAGCCCAGTGCCTGTTTCTGTCCCTAGCGCTCATTTTATCATACCTTTTTACTTCATATCGTGCTCAAATCCTCCCTTTGGGGAGTGTGGTTTGAGAGCAGCTCTGGGACAGGATTTGGTCAACACAGAGGAGCTGCCCTTCCCTGGGCTCGTGATCTCTGGGAGAGACGTTGAAGTTCCATAAGGAAAGGCTTCTCTACATGTAGCAACGGATTTATGCCTACGGTTAAATCTCACCTCAATTCATCAACCTAGTTGTGCAGGGGGCGCAACTAGAAAAGGTGAGTGACATATCAATATAACCCCTTGCTTCGGCTAATTTGCACAGTGTGACGCAACAATTTCTTGGTTTTCTTTTCCACATATCTTCAAAAAATGAAGGTTACCATAATTGGCCGTGCCACAAGATCCTGTCCAAATATACAAATTATTTTCTGCTAATTTAAGCAACGTACCTTCTTGTCTTACACACATGTGATATGTAGTCTAACGTGATTATTTCTAATAAGAAATTAGGTGACTGCTTTGCTTACTTTATACTCCATCAGAGCTGTGCAGTGGTCATCAGTTGCTCTCAGTTTATCTCTGAAAATGGCTTGATGGATTGATACCTTTACAATTTTAACACAGGGGGCTTCAAGTTCTCCATTACATAGAGATGCTATTCATTCATCCATTGTTCCTTTGCTTCAAGACTTACTTCATTAGCTGTCATTCATCTTCTTTGATTCCTCAGTACCTGAACATTTCTTTTCAATTCTTTCTCTTCCAGTGACTAATAATAGCCCTATCTACATTAAAACTTTTTATTTCACTAAAGCTTTTTATGCATCCTCAAGTTTGTATCATTGTTTTAAATATTTCCTAATGATATTGCTTCACTCCAATAGAAAATGCAAAGAACAGTAACAAAGAACCATGAAAAAACTCAAACTGTATATGATATAGTAATTAGGATATAGTCCACAGTCATACAGACACAGATTTTATATAATAATCAGATTAGCACCTTAATGACAGAGCAAATGTTGCACGTAATGACCTTGCCAAATTTTAGAAATCTGACAGTGTCATTATATGTGATAATAATTCTGAAATGTTTCAACATTTTTTGTGCCTAAGTAAGAAAAGGGTGATATAAGAATCCAACTTGAAGGTCCAAGATGGTTTAAGATTAAATAGATTTTGGTATTCTACGCGTTTCGTGGAATTACTACCACTTCTTCACGAAAAATCTATGTCATAGTTGACATAGAGCCGATCTAAACACTCTCTATATAACTTAATATCGGATAAGACCCTATTGTGGTTTTTATTTCCTTCCAGTTTTTCCTATGGAATGCTTCATCAAATCCCAGTGATTCTGAGACTTTTATTTCATAACATGCTGTGCTTTACGTTAGTGGTGTAGATATTTTTTTGCAAGTGTTTGTGAAAATATCAGAATTTTTTGGTGAAAAGGTTTTGAAAAATGAACAGGTTTCAAACTTTCAATTTTTAGACCAGCTAGGAAAGCTGTACTAACTAATTCCTGAATAACATTTTCCATATGTCAACTTTAAGTTTGCATCATTTTTCTAAATACATTTTATTTTCCTAAGATGTTTGAAGGGTTAAAAGGTTAGCAGCAATTTCTATTTTTCAAGAAATTTTCACTGTCTTTAGGAAACGATTGAGCTTTACGCCGGGCTCAAATGGTCACAGGACATGGAGGACACTTGCATTGTAAAGCAGAATGTGGCCTTCAGCTTCACTGACCAAAGCATTACATCTTATTGAATTACTGTACGACTGTCATGGTCAAATGAGGGGAGATGCCAGTCACTCTGTGCTTTACAATGTGAGCATCATGAGTGCTATACAGAATTTGATCCAATTCTGAAGAAGATCGCAGCACACTCCGAGAAAGTGAAACTCCTTCTTTATTTTAAACAGATAAAAGCTGGTGTACTACGCCAGTTCAGCATGGGGGAAGAAGGGGAGACAACCAGGTGGATGTGCATCAGCTTTTACCTGCTTGAAATATAGAAGGTGTTTTACTTTCCGGGAGTGTGCTGCGGTGTTCTTCAATCAATCATGAGATTGATTTGTCTTGCCTGGACTAGGCTCAACCAGTCGAGCACCATCACTGGGACTCTGCAAGCACAGGCTGTTCAGCTACAAGGCATGTCGTTTGCCCAGTTCTCTCTATAAACAATGTTGCCCACATATACCATCACCCTCTTGTACTCTTCTATGGAATTTTACACTGGCCTTAAATGGATTTTGAGGGGCCCATATGTTGGAAACTTCCTAAGTGTCATCATTTTAGAAACCGCACCCATCAAAATAGTTTAAAACTGCTGTTAGGAAATACTTTAACCAGGTACTACACAAGAATTAGTGCAATGTGGAATGAAAAGAAGTACAATTAATTTTTACTCTAAAATGATGCTTTTGCTCCAATTTTTTTTTTACTTTTGCAAAAGGTAGCATGTAGGGATGAGCGAGTCCTAAATTACTCGGAATCGCTAGACCCGCACGAGTCCGAGCCCAGGACTCGCTACTCGTTGCGAATCTAGCGAGTCCAATGTTAATGAATAGGGAACCGAGTAATAACGAATAATGCTATTTCCAAATCGCTGATGTGTCTCTGAAAGTGTGCGAGTCCAAACTCGCAGGTTTTTCTCTTATTTGGAGCCGAGCTGCAGGCAGGACACCGTACAGCAACGCACTGGCACAGGAAAAAATTGTTTAGTACGCAGAACCAGGCACTGTTAGGGCTCCTTCACATTTGCGTATGGTAACGCAGCGTATGCTGCCTTCCCATACGCATCCAAACGCATGCGCACTGCGTTCCTATGTTTAACATAGGAACGCATAGTGCCTGCGTTTGGCAGCGTTTGCTGCGTTCGGGTGCGGATGCGGACGATATCTGCTCTCTTCAGGGTCCAGCGTCCGCACCCGGGACGCAGCATGTTGCATTTTTTGGGCGCTCGGGGACCTTGGAAGATCAGCAAGCGTCCCCAAGCGCACAAAACCTGCATTGTCTTCAATGGGTCCGCAGTGTTCTGCGCTTGACAGCGCAGGAGAACGCTGCGGACCCATTGAAAAATCTCCCGGTGGCCGCCGGTGATGTCACAGGAGCTCACCGACGCCCACCGGGAGATCAGCTCAGCCTCTGCTTCTTCTCTTCTTCTTCCCTTCTTCTTGTCTTCTTCCCCGCCGGCGGTAATCTCCTAGCGATGTCGGCGGGGAGAACAGCTGATTTGACAGCTGTTTGAATCTTCCCGCGCCGACATCTCCTCTCGGTGTCGGCGCGGGAAGATTCAAACAGCTGTCAAATCAGCTGTTCTCCCCGCCGACAGTCCCGGAGCTTACCGGCGGCCGGGGGGCGGAGATCTCCGGCGCTGATCTCTGCCCCGGCCCGCCCCCGGACAAAGCCGATTGGCTGGCCGGGCTCCCTAGTGATGTGTCCGCAGGCGGACATTATCCGCTGCGGACACATCAAAAGACCATGCTTTTGACAGCGTTTGTGTCTGCATGCCATCAGCATGCAGACACAAACGCAAATGTGAAGGTAGCCTTAGGCTGCGGTGCTGGCTGCGTGCAAGTTTACAAGTACCGTGCGAGCTGCAGGCAGGACACCGTACAGCAACTAGGGATGGGCGAGTCTACTCGCTAGGACTCGGGACTCGGCGATTCTGAAGGTACTCGCAGGACTCGTTACTCGGCGAATCTCCCAGCTTGGACTCGCACAGTGACGAGTCCAATGGAATTCAATGGCAATAAGCTTGACTCGTCACAGATACCCGCTGTCAGCAGCGAGTCTGAGCGAGTCTACGATTCCGAGTCCTACGAGTCTACGAATCCGAGTCCTGTATACTGTATTCGGGATTCGGACTGTGGAATACAGAATCTGTTATGTTGCGAGTCAGCACAGCGTGCGTGTTAGGTCAGAAAACTTGTGAAGATAGCCAATCATAGTCAGTAATGGCATAGCAAAGTTGGTTGTGTCAGGACTATGATTGGCTGCTGTCCATCGTCATGCCTATGTCATCTATGACAGGCAAGGCAGTATATAAGGCTTGTCCCCGCCATTTTGGGCACATTCCTGAGACGATCTGACCTAGTATAGGGAGAGAGAGATATATGCTGGAGCAGATCAGGGATTGTCAGTGTAGGGAAGATTCCTTATATTAACCCAAAAAGCTCTTCTGAGAGCTAGGAGGAGGACGGAGTAGTGCTGTGTAGGCAGGCAGGCAGGAAGGGAAGGAAGGAGAAGCCTTAGTGCACACAGGACGGACCTCATAGCTTAGCTTACTCACTCAGCTTTGCTAACAGCTGCAGTCAGAGGCTTAGCTGAGGTGCTGTTTCATTTTTGTTTTTGCACCAGATCGATTTTTGTTCCTAATAAGCCATAGAGCGTTATTTTTTCTGTGGCAGACCAGTGCGTTGCTGCTAGCACGTACTCCACCTTAGGGAGTGTAGTGTGCGGCTTCACTGCCAAGTGTGAGTGCGCACACTTACCCCGCCAGCAAGTGACGCATTCAGCTAACCTAACCACATCTCGGTGGCTGTGCGCACTTGAAACTAATTTTTTTAGGGAGTGTAGTGTGCGGCTTCACTGCCAAGTGTGACAGCGCACACTTACCCCGCCAGCAAGTGACGCATTCAGCTAACCTAACCACATCTCGGTGGCTGTGCGCACTTCAAACCAATTTTTTTAGGGAGTGTAGTGTGCGGTTTCACTGCCAAGTGTGAGAGCGCACACTTACCCCGCCAGCAAGTGACGCATTCAGCTAACCTAACCACATCTCGGTGGCTGTGCGCACTTGAAACTAATTTTTTTAGGGAGTGTAGTGTGCGGCTTCACTGCCAAGTGTGACAGCGCACACTTACCCCGCCAGCAAGTGACGCATTCAGCTAACCTAACCACATCTCGGTGGCTGTGCGCACTTGAAACTAATTTTTTTAGGGAGTGTAGTGTGCGGCTTCACTGCCAAGTGTGAGAGCGCACACTTACCCCGCCAGCAAGTGACGCATTCAGCTAACCTAACCACATCTCGGTGGCTGTGCGCACTTCAAACCAATTTTTTTAGGGAGTGTAGTGTGCGGTTTCACTGCCAAGTGTGAGAGCGCACACTTACCCCGCCAGCAAGTGACGCATTCAGCTAACCTAACCACATCTCGGTGGCTGTGCGCACTTGAAACTAATTTTTTTAGGGAGTGTAGTGTGCGGCTTCACTGCCAAGTGTGACAGCGCACACTTACCCCGCCAGCAAGTGACGCATTCAGCTAACCTAACCACATCTCGGTGGCTGTGCGCACTTGAAACTAATTTTTTTAGGGAGTGTAGTGTGCGGCTTCACTGCCAAGTGTGACAGCGCACACTTACCCCGCCAGCAAGTGACGCATTCAGCTAACCTAACCACATCTCGGTGGCTGTGCGCACTTCAAACCAATTTTTTTAGGGAGTGTAGTGTGCGGTTTCACTGCCAAGTGTGAGAGCGCACACTTACCCCGCCAGCAAGTGACGCATTCAGCTAACCTAACCACATCTCGGTGGCTGTGCGCACTTGAAACTAATTTTTTTAGGGAGTGTAGTGTGCGGCTTCACTGCCAAGTGTGACAGCGCACACTTACCCCGCCAGCAAGTGACGCATTCAGCTAAGCTAACCACATCTCGGTGGCTGTGCGCACTTGAAACTAATTTTTTTAGGGAGTGTAGTGTGCGGCTTCACTGCCAAGTGTGAGAGCGCACACTTACCCCGCCAGCAAGTGACGCATTCAGCTAACCTAACCACATCTCGGTGGCTGTGCGCACTTCAAACCAATTTTTTTAGGGAGTGTAGTGTGCGGTTTCACTGCCAAGTGTGAGAGCGCACACTTACCCCGCCAGCAAGTGACGCATTCAGCTAACCTAACCACATCTCGGTGGCTGTGCGCACTTGAAACTAATTTTTTTTGGGAGTGTAGTGTGCGGCTTCACTGCCAAGTGTGACAGCGCACACTTACCCCGCCAGCAAGTGACGCATTCAGCTAACCTAACCACATCTCGGTGGCTGTGCGCACTTGAAACTAATTTTTTTAGGGAGTGTAGTGTGCGGCTTCACTGCCAAGTGTGAGAGCGCACACTTACCCCGCCAGCAAGTGACGCATTCAGCTAACCTAACCACATCTCGGTGGCTGTGCGCACTTCAAACCAATTTTTTTAGGGAGTGTAGTGTGCGGTTTCACTGCCAAGTGTGAGAGCGCACACTTACCCCGCCAGCAAGTGACGCATTCAGCTAACCTAACCACATCTCGGTGGCTGTGCGCACTTGAAACTAATTTTTTTTAGGGAGTGTAGTGTGCGGTTTCACTGCCAAGTGTGAGAGCGCACACTTACCCCGCCAGCAAGTGACGCATTCAGCTAACCTAACCACATCTCGGTGGCTGTGCGCACTTCAAACCAATTTTTTTAGGGAGTGTAGTGTGCGGCTTCACTGCCAAGTGTGAGCGCGCACACTTACCCCGCCAGCAAGTGACGCATTCAGCTAACCTAACCACATCTCGGTGGCTGTGCGCACTTGAAACTAATTTTTTTAGGGAGTGTAGTGTGCGGCTTCACTGCCAAGTGTGCGCGCGCACACTTACCCCGCCAGCAAGTGACGCATACAGCAACACCTAACTCCAACTTGGTGACTGTGCATTCATCTACAATGTCTCAAAAAAAAACAATTACCAAAAAGGATGTTGCAAAGGGACAGGGACGAGCTCGTGGCCGCAGCAGTCTTGCCCAAGAAGGCACTGGTACAAGTACACAGCCTAGGATTGATAGAACGTCCTTTTTTCTACCTAGAAATCCCAGTACTCAAAGAAAACGTGTGTTGAGGCCGGATGAGCATGACAAGATAACATCTTGGATGGCTCAGACGCCCTCGACCACTGGTTCTTGCAGTACGCAATCATCCGTGGCAAGACATTCTAGTGTCGCTACAGACAATGCAGCGCCATCCAATCCTCAAAGTCGTCATATTGCCTCAACCCATCGGCAGCCAGAGGAAAATTTGAATATGGACCTTGGTCACTCGGATGACTTATTCGGTTCTTATCAAGGGGTTTCTTTGTCACTGCCTGACGAGATACTTGAAGTAGACGAAATGTCTACTCATGGCCAAAGTTTGGAAGTAGCGCGTCCTGAGGAAAGACACTTTCACGAAATGCAAACAGTATCTCAGGAGGTGGATGATGATGAGGATGATGAGACACACATCTCATCTGGCCAGCCTGCTCAGTCAGTTTATCCAGAATCCTTTGAACTGGAAGGGGTGGATGATGACACCACAGATCCTACCTGGATTGCTGAATTGCATAGCCAAGAGAGCAGCCAGGAGGACGAAAGTGGCTATGTACCACTGGCAAAATCACAAAGGCGTACTGTCTCCAGAACACAAACTGTGAGAACAGTTGCCCAAATAGCGTCAACTGTGGCACAAACTGTGCCAACTGTTGCACAAACTGCAAACACAGTTGCCCAAAATGTGTCCACAGTTGGTGTTGAACAGAGTCATCCTCCTCTTCCTCCAATTAAAAATAAAGGACGAACAGCCAGTGTGTGGAAATTTTTTAAGGATAGCCCAACATTACCAAATATGGTTATCTGTAAGATGTGCCAGGCAAGGCTTAGCAGAGGCACGGTAAAAGGAAACCAGAGCACCAGCAGTATGCGCAAGCATATGTCTCTTAAGCACCCAATTCAGTGGGCACCCTATCAGGGTTCAAAATCAGTGCCTTCTGATCCAAACACTTCCAGGCCACCTCAGATACATCCTTCACCAGCAAGTGTTCAGGCTTCAGCTCCTGCTCAAGCGTACTCCTCCCAAGGTGCTTTACAAGACAGACATGACAGTAGTCAATCCTCTTGTCAGTCTGGTCCAAACGTGCAGTTGTCAGTGCCACAGCTGTATGAAAGACAGCGGAAGTTCCAACCGACACACCCATATTCCCAAAAAGTGACAGCGAAAATAGCCAAGTTGTTAGCTGTGGAAATGCTGCCGTTTAGGCTTGTGGGTACAGAGTCTTTTCGGGAGTTGATGGCTGAGGCAGCACCACGATACTCTGTACCCAGCCGGTACTTTTTCTCACGTAGTGCCGTTCCCGCCTTACACCAGCACGTGGTTAACAACTTAAAACGTGCTTTAACAAATGCTGTCACCGCCAAAGTCCACCTAACTACGGACACGTGGACAAGTAGTTGTGGACAGGGCAGATACATTTCACTAACGGCTCACTGGATCAACCTGGTGGAGAGTGTCCCAACTTCTAAAACTGTACCATCTGACATACTTCCAACTCCACGAATAGCGGGCCCAACATCATTCGGGGTGTCTGCCTCCTCATATATGTCCAGTGCCCAATCTGCTTCTGCCACTTCCTTGTCCACTGCTGAGCCTCAAGCACCATCACGTCCGAGTTGGGAGCTTTGCAGTACTGCTTCTGCAAGGCGACAACAGGCTCTTCTGAAGCTTATCTGCCTAGGTGACACACGTCACACTGCAACAGAGTTGTGGAAAGGTCTCAAGCAACAGACCGATGAGTGGCTGGCCCCACTGGAACTACAACCAGGTCTAGTTGTGAGCGATAATGGTGCAAACCTTGTGGCGGCAATAAAGCACGGTAAACTTGTACATGTGCCTTGCATGGCTCATGTCCTGAACCTGGTAGTTCAGAAATTCCTCAAAATATACCCAGAGTTATCTGAGCTACTGGATAAGGTGAGGCGAATTTGCGCCCACTTTAGACATTCGTCCACAGCAGCTGCAAGTCTTTCTGCCCTTCAAATCCAATTTAACTTGCCGAAACACAGGCTAATTTGCGACATGCCTACGCGATGGAACTCCACCTTCCATATGCTGGCAAGGTTTAATGAGCAGCAGAAGGCAATAGCGGAATTTCAGCTGCAACATGCCCGTCAACCTGGAAGTCATACCACACACATCGGTACTTTCGAGTGGGTCTGGATCGCTGACCTTTGCGAGTTGCTGGATAACTTCGAATACTGTACCAAACTCGTCAGTGGGATCAGTCGATTATAAGTCTCACCATCCCCATGCTCTGCCTGCTCCAAGAATCCCTATTGAATCTCAAAACAGATGCTTTGAGAGCACAGCGGATGGCTATGGAGCCAGAATTGAACATCGCTGATCCTAGCCACCCTAGCCAATATCAGCAGGCTACATTGGTTCAGGAAGATGTTGATGAGGGTGATGATGAAGAAGATTTATTTTTCTCTGGTACTGATGTGAACCCTGATGGGACTCCCAACCCTACGTTTATGTCGGTACAGCATGGGTGGGCTGAAGAGGAGGAGGCGGACACCGATTTAGAGGCCACGACGGTAGTGATCTTCATTCTGTTGTAACCGAGGAGATGAGTCTTGGCAGCTTAGCACACATGGCTGAAGTAATGTGTCAATGTGTCTCCAAAGATCCACGCGTCATACACATCTATGACAGCGACCTCTACTGGTTGTCAACGTTTTTGGACCCACGGTACAAAGACAAATTTCAGTCGCTGCTGTCGCACTCATCCAGGGGCTTAACGATGGATCATGTAAAGAGGGTTCTTCTTGATATTTTGCTGGCAATATCACCGTCTGAATCCGCTATACATCGAAGAACCAGCTCTTTCCAACAGCAGCCTTTGGTTGGGACACAAACGCCATCAATGACAAGAAGAGGTGGGGTAAGATGTCCGCCAACTGGGCGATGTTCAACAGACCTTCCAATCAAGAACGTAATTTGACTACGGTGACCTTGAGTAGGAGACAACAATTGTCCAACATGGTGCAGCAGTATCTCAGTGACAGTACCAGCTTCCTAACCGACCCTTCTGTACCCTTTAATTACTGGGTTTCCAAGCTGCACACTTGGACTGAGCTGTCATTGTATGCCTTGGAGGTGCTGGCATGCCCAGCTGCTAGTGTGACATCAGAGCGTGTTTTCAGTGCCGCTGGGGGTATAGTCACTGATAGAAGGTCCCGCCTCACCACAGAAAATGCCGACAGGCTCACTCTAATTAAATTCAACAAGGATTGGATATCATCACAGTTCCTAAGCCCTCCTGACGACAGTACACAATCCTAGATTAACCTAATCATAATTTATATGATTGGGATATTGCGCTGTTAACAATATGCCCATTTTTGACAGGAATTAATGACAAGTCCCGTAGCTCTGTTGATTTGATTCGGCACCCAGTCCAAGCAATAATATGCTATGGGCCAAGCGCCCTGCTTTATGTAAAAAAATACTTTATTAAGCCCTTTGGGCTAATTTTTTGAGGCACCAAGCCTAGGACTGCATAGTTGGCCTTGCTTCTTCTATGCTCCTAGTCCAAGCAATAATATGCAATGGGCCAAGCGCCCTGCTTTATTTATAAATAGACTTTATTAAGCCCTTTGGGCTAATTTTTTGAGCCACCCAGGCTAACAAGCTTATCATGCTTTGGGAGACACCCTGGCTAACAAGCTTTTTATGGCCCTTAGGCCTACATTTATACCAAAAATGGGATACAGCCCCTTGGGCTAATTTTTTGAGCCACCCAGGCTAACAAGCTTATCATGCTTTGGGAGACACCCTGGCTAACAAGCTTTTTATGGCCCTTAGGCCTACATTTATACCAAACATGGGATACAGCCCCTTGGGCTAATTTTTTGAGCCACCCAGGCTAACAAGCTTATCATGCTTTGGGAGACACCCTGGCTAACAAGCTTTTTATGGCCCTTAGGCCTACATTTATACCAAACATGGGATACAGCCCCTTGGGCTAATTTTTTGAGCCACCCAGGCTAACAAGCTTATCATGCTTTGGGAGACACCCTGGCTAACAAGCTTTTTATGGCCCTTAGGCCTACATTTATACCAAAAATGGGATACAGCCCTTGGGCTAATTTTTTGAGCCACCCAGGCTAACAAGCTTATCATGCTTTGGGAGACACCCTGGCTAACAAGCTTTTTATGGCCCTTAGGCCTACATTTATACCAAAAATGGGATACAGCCCCTTGGGCTAATTTTACCAGGCACCAATCCTATGCCTGCATCGTGGGCGGTGCTTGGACTATCATCCTGCTGGAGCCTGTTGAAGGGTCCCACTGTACGCTCCATACAAAACGCGTAGACGCGATGTGTAGCATGTAGACGTCCCAGCCTCTCACATGTGTGTTCATAATCTTGTTGCCATAGCAAGGCATAAAGTAACCCCCCAAACACAGGCACTGTTTGTCAGCAACAGTTGTATGTGGAGTCATGATTTGACACTTAGTAACCAAGGTGACTTCATGCGCCATGCGGGCCGTAAAGTACTTGCTAATGATGCTCTCTCCCCTGTCCCCCACGCCAACTGTCTCGGGGTAATCCTTGACTCCTCCCTCTCCTTCAAGCCCCACCTGTAGTCCCTAACCAAGTCCCTGTGACTCCAACTCAAAAATATTTAACCAATTCGGTCGTTCCTCAATCCTGACACTGCTGAAACACTCATAAATGCCCTCATCATCTCCCGCCTTGACTACTGCAACCTCCTTCGCATAGGTCTCCCTGCCAACTCTCTTGCACCTCTCCAATCTATACTAAACTCTGCTGCCCGACTAATCCATCTGTCCTCACGCTACTCACCTGTCTACACCCTCTGCCAAGCCCTTCACTGGGTCCCCGCCCCACAGATAGCTCACTTTAAAACAATGATCATGACATTCAAAGCCTTACACAACCTATCCCCACCATACATCTCCGACATGATCTCCCGATACCATCCCTCACGCTACCTGCGTTCATCCAAAGAACTTCTCCGACACTCCCCCCTCATCTCCTCTTCCCACAACCGCATACAGGATTTCTCCCGGCATCAACCATGCTCTGTAACTCGCTGCCCCACCTCATCACTCACTCGCCTACCCTGGGAACCTTCAAGAAACACCTAAAGACTCACCTCTTCCGACAGGCCTACAACCTGCCATGACACCCCGCTACACGCCCCACGACCGACACCTTCCCCACCCTATTGTATCCCCACCCACCCCTCGTTGAATGTGAGCCCACGCGTACAGGGTCCTCTCCTGTTGTACCTCTATGACCTTATTGTCTATGTTTATTGTACTTCTCCTTGTGTACCTTATCCTCATGTAAAGCGCCATGGAACCTATCGGTGCTATATAAATAAATAATAATTATAATGATGATGACTTTAAGCCCACCCACAAAACAACCTACACATCCATTCCCTGAAAAAAGACAGACACAAAGCAGTGTTTGTAAACTGGGTATTATTCCGCCATAATGGTAAAAATGTCAGAATTTTTTTTTTTTTTTTTTTTTTTTTTTGGTACAACTTTGTAAACAGTAGGAAAATATAAGAAATAATAACATAAAGAAATTGTGCAATGCACATGAACACAAAATAAAAAACAAAAAAATAAGGGGTCTACAGCTGCTGGTAGGTTGCCGCATCCTCCGGCCTTGCCAGTAAAGTGACACCATCACCCTGGTCCTGCAAGAGGTCAAGGGCCCCATGAATGGCCTCCGGCAACCCTTGAGGGTGGATCCTCTGGGCAGGTGTGGGGAAAAATGGTAGGTCCCTGTTAGGTGGCCATTGTGGAAAGGTAGGTACAGGCCTCTGGGGTGGCACATGGCTGTCCCGGGGTGTGGGCCTGTCTTGTAGGTTGGAGTGTCTGAATTGCCACCCCTCCAAATAATTGAAAACCTCACCTGGGTGGTTTGGTGGGCGACTGGCGTCAAGCACAATCTGTAATGCTGACCTTGCCCGCAGTAGCCTGTGAAATGGAATTTCATCCAGGAATGGTATCAGACTGTGGGCAAAGTCAGCATTACTTTGTGCACGCCGTCTATTAGGTGACCCCGGGATCAGACCATGGCTGCTGTGAGGTGGGCATCCAGGTTCCTCCTCTTGCGGCCGGACATGCCCCAAAGCTGGGGTTGGTGCTGGTGGCGGCGGTGGTGGTGTTGGTGCTGGTGGCGGCGGTGGTGGTGTTGGTGCTGGTGGCGGCGGTGGTGGTGTTGCTGGTGCTGGTGGCGGCGGTGGTGGGTGGTGCTGGTGCTGGTGGCGGCGGTGGTGGTGGTGTTGGTGCTGGTGGCGGCGGCGGTGGTGGTGGCGCCGGCCGTGGTGGTGGTGGTGGGTTTTCTCCACGCCGCCTTCTGTTTGGCGGTGGAGGGTTCACAGCACGCCACCCTCTGTAGTAAGCTTCTCTGTGGGTAAAGTAAAAAAAAATTTGGTGAATGCATTGCATTTGGAAACAAAAACATAGGTCAAACATTAAGTTGCACGCTTTTTAGACTCTGTGTATCTGTGTATTATTAATCAGATATTTGTTATTATTATGAAAGAATAACCAACTGTACATAACATAAAGGAATACGTGACTTTCTTTGCTAATTCCATACTAATACATAATTTTTCACCCCTGATTACCACCCACCCCCCCCCCATCCCATCTAATCTAGACGATCAATAACACCAATGGTTCACATGAAAAAAAAAAGTCCCCCTGACTTCACTTTTAACTTGACATACTTAATTCACAAAACTTTTAGCTTATATCATCTATATAAAGCAGGGAAGGGGTTGAAAGGTATACAATATATATATATATAATCTATTTATATAATCGGGAGTTTGAAATTCCGGCACTGTAGCCTAATCCCAAACTCCTTAGCGTCACTGCGAGCGGAGACGCGTATGCGCCTTCGCGAGCGCAGACGCTTAACTCACACAGCCGCTATAGCGTTTTCTCGAGCGGCCTCGCGCCCTCCGCTCACAGCAAGACCTGCGCCCCTCACAGCGCCCAATCCGCCCCGGCATGCTGGCATTTGTACTTCCCCCGTCTGTGCACCCACAGGTCTTAGCAGATCACTGATGCTGACAGCGGGGGGGGACAACACAGACAATCAAATCAGGAGGAGGTCAGTGTCAGGAGGAGATGACAGACGCCCGCCGGGGCCTGTGACACTGCAGAGGTCACAGCGGGGCTGTGTGTGCGGACAACGGGGAGGCCGGGGGCTACGGACGTACCGGACACGTCCTCTGCTCCTGGAGATGTGCCGCGGTTCCGCGCTCGCAGCGTATCTGACGCTGGAGCCGCGCTCACCACGCCCACACCACGCCCTCTGCCAAACAACCCACACCTCTCACTAACCTCCTGCAGCTAACCACACCCATGTTTACCTTTGCCATGATGTCATTTAGCTGCGGCCGCTATCTTTAATAAGGTCAGAAATGATGGCAGTAATCGGATCTCTGCTCCCTCTAGCACGCCCCAACACTGTAGCACCATCTATTAACCCTATTCTCATCACCTATATACTCTGCTACCCACTGAGCCGCCTGTATACTCTGCTACCCACAGACCCGCCTGTATACTCTGCTACCCACAGAGCCATCTTTATACTCTGCTACCTCAGACCCGCCTGTATACTCTGCTACCCACAGAGCCGCCTGTATACTCTGCTACCTCAGACCCGCCTGTATACTCTGCTACCCACAGACCCGCCTGTATACTCTGCTACCCACAGAGCCGTCTTTATACTCTGCTACCTCAGACCCGCCTGTATACTCTGCTACCCACAGAGCCGCCTGTATACTCTGCTACCTCAGACCCGCCTGTATACTCTGCTACCCACAGAGCCACGTGTATACTCTGCTACCCACAGACCCGCCTGTATACTCTGCTACCCACAGACCCGCCTGTATACTCTGCTACCCACAGAGCCGTCTTTATACTCTGCTACCTCAGACCCGCCTGTATACTCTGCTACCCACAGACCCGCCTGTATACTCTGCTACCCACAGACCCGCCTGTATACTCTGCTACCCACAGAGCCGTCTTTATACTCTGCTACCCACAGACCCGCCTGTATACTCTGCTACCCACAGAGCCGTCTTTATACTCTGCTACCTCAGACCCGCCTGTATACTCTGCTACCCACAGACCCGCCTGTATACTCTGCTACCCACAGACCCGCCTGTATACTCTGCTACCCACAGACCCACCTGTATACTCTGCTACCCACAGACCCGCCTGTATACTCTGCTACCCACAGAGCCGTCTTTATACTCTGCTACCTCAGACCCGCCTGTATACTCTGCTACCCACAGACCCGCCTGTATACTCTGCTACCTCAGACCCGCCTGTATACTCTGCTACCCACAGAGCCAAAATGGAAACTAATGTATATATTTATAAATAATACTAAATGTACACAACAGTGCTGCAGACACATACCTTGGCATAGCGGCCACCGGGTGAAGGAAGGACAGCCGGTCATAAAAGTGGTAGTGGTTGAGCAATGGAGCGGCTCCCGGTTGTCTCTCTGAGTACTGCCGGTACTGCTTCTTATGCTGGTCCCGGCAGCTCCTCCACCGTTTTTTAAGATGGTCAACTGTGAAATGATTTGAAACCGGGTTTAGAGATGTGTAATATTTGAAACAACAAAAGTATGTGTACAAATCAACAATAACATTTTATTCATTTTGTGTGTGTAATGTGTATACAAGGCACAGTGACACGACAGTGTGGAACATCATCAACAGCATTACGGACATTGAGCTCACGTGGCCACAATCACAAATGAGGCAGGACACATGTCAACGCATAGAGAATGTAATAGTGCGGGCACCAGACTCTGGTCATTAGTGGTATTTATATACACCCAACCCCTTGGCCGAAAGAGCCAGGAGGATCAGACATTAAACTCATTGTACTGTTGTGAGCCCATCCAAATATAGGCAACTATGCGGTGGAGCATGATAACACATTCAGGGTCCTGTATACCCTGCTATGGGGGCCCTGTATTCCCACTGCTGGGGGCCCTGTAAACCCACTGGGCCACTGTCTACCCACTGCTGGGGGCCCTGTATACCCACTGCTGGGGGGCCTGTACACACACTGAGGGCCCTGTATACAGGGACTGACTGGCAGCCTACAGTTTGGGTCGCAACCCTCCCTCACCGGCCCGACACAGGTGAGGACGGGGGGTGGGGAGGGTGATGACTGGCGGCCGCCTCACAGTCACCGCAGCTCCCGCATTCTCCTATGGCTCGCTCCCAGCCGCAGCCTCGCGCTCCTCACAGCCGCTCGCTAACAGTCGCAGCCGCACGCCACTCACAGACGCTCACTCCCGGACGCAGCCGCGTGCTGATGACGTCATCGCGCACCCAGGAGCTTCCGTTTCCGCCTGCTGCTTCAGGGACATGCGGATTATTCATGCTCCTGCAGCCGCATGACCCGTGGCACCTGGGCCAGTCCGCCCCTGCCTGTATACCACAATATGGGGGCATGTATACCCAGCTGGGGGCCTGTATACTCTGCAGGGGGAGGTGTATACTCTGCTGGGGGGCTGTCTACCAGTGATAGCCGCTGTATACCAGGATGGCGGTGAATATGTTTTCATAGTTTTTCGGGGCAAAAATAGGGGGGTCGGCTTATACACGGGTCGGCTTATACACGAGTATATATACAGTAAATGCAATATATAACGTGTGAACTCATTTAACTTACTTAGATTGCTCTGTTCCTCATGGTCACTCCGATGGAACGCAGGGAACATCTCTTGGGCGATCTCTCTCCAGGCTGTATTAATTAGGGTCGTATCCCCATACTCAGGATCTGTAGGGAGCCATAGAAATGGACGAGCCTCCACAAGTGCAATAAGACGCAGCGTGTTCACCATGCCACGTCCTGCTGCCATGATTGCACTGATGAATGGATCGCTCTGTGTGTGCGCCTGTCAGCGCGACTCGCTTCCTGTTTCCTTAAACCATGGTGTGTGCTGGAGAATCCCTTCCCTCGCATCATCGGCTACAAGCCTCAAAATAAGAGAAAAACCAGCGAGTTTGGACTCGCACACTTTCAGAGACACATCAGCGAGTTGTAAATGTCATTATTCGCTATTACTCGGGTCCCTATTCATTAACATTGGACTCGCTGGACTCGCAACGAGTCCCGAGTCCTTGACTCGAACTCGTTGGGGTCTTGCGATTCCGAGTCTTTTCGGACTCGCCCATCTCTAACAGCAACGCACTGGCACAGGAAAAAATTGTTTAGTACGCAGAACCAGGCACTGTTAGGCTGCGGTGCTGGCTGCGTGCAAGTTTACAAGTACCGTGCGAGCTGCAGGCAGGACACCGTACAGCAACGCACTGGCACAGGAAAAAATTGTTTAGTACGCAGAACCAGGCACTGTTAGGCTGCGGTGCTGGCTGCGTGCAAGTTTACAAGTACCGTGCGAGCTGCAGGCAGGACACCGTACAGCAACGCACTGGCACAGGAAAAAATTGTTTAGTACGCAGAACCAGGCACTGTTAGGCTGCGGTGCTGGCTGCGTGCAAGTTTACAAGTACCGTGCGAGCTGCAGGCAGGACACCGTACAGCAACGCACTGGCACAGGAAATGTTTTGTGGAAAAATGGCACCAAAATTATTTGGTAGACTAGTGCCAAAAATAAGAAAAAGCTTAGGATTACAGCTCTGCGGAAAGCTGGGTGAACTAAGCTCTGAGGATGGTGCTGGATTCACTGTAAGGCTGCTCCTATCTCCCCTTCCTTACAGTCCTGTACAGCAATCCTCCGTCCTGGTAGTTCTGAAAAGAACTTTTGGGTTATGTGTGAGGAATCTTGACTCCTACACTCCGTCCTGTTAGTTCTGAAAAGAACTTTTGGGTTATATGTGACTCCTACACTGCCTAACTGTCCCTAGATCTGCTCCAAGTCTCCCTGCACTAGGTCAGCTCTTCTCAGGAATGTGCCCAAAATGGCGGGGGCAAGCCTTATATACTGCCTTGCCTGTCATAGATGACATAGGCATCACGATGGACAGCAGCCAATCATAGTCCTGACACAACCAAAGCTGCTATGGCATTACTGACTATGATTGGCTAAGATGCTTGTCCTTCTTCACAAGTTTTCTGACCTAACACGCAATGCTGACTAGTAACATAAAAGATTCTGGATTCGCGAGTCCCGAATAGAGAATACAGGACTCGGAATCGCAGACTCGCTAGGATTCGGACTCGTAGACTCGCTCAGACTCGCTGCTGTTTGGGGAGATTCAAGCTATATAGTGATGTGATAGAGCGAGTCTAGCGAGTCTAGCGAGTGAGATAAAGTAAACTCTGACAAAACTAAGATTGCCATTGACTTGCATTGGACTCGTTACTGAGCGAGTATTCGCTAAAAGACTCGCCGATTACCGAGTCCAGCGAGTCCCTTAAGAATCGCCGAGTAACGAGTCCTAGCGAGTAGACTCGCTCATCCCTAGTAGCATGGGAAAATAACTTCAAAATTTGTTACCCAGTATCCCAGTATTGTATGAGTGCATTAATATCTGACGTGTTCACAAAGGCCTCTTTGGAAAAATGGCAGTGCTTAGAAGAGAAGGAGCACCACTTGAATTTTGGAACACAACTTTGGCTGACATAGATTACTGGCACAAGGTCATGTCATTTTCTGGGCCCCATAGGTGTCTAAAGAGCAGAAACCCCACAAGAGACCCCATTTTGTTAACTACCCTATCAAGGATTTTATACATGGTGTATTGTGATAATTTTCAATCCACAGGTACTACACAGAAATTTTCATAACTACTTTTCTTAAGTTTAACTTGTCGTATTGAAAAAATTCATTTATTTTACTACATTGTTGCTTCTTCAGCTTCTAATTCTTCACTTTTGCAAGAGGTAACGGGGAAAAGTGGAGCCACTTTCTTTTGATACCCCACTTGTAGTGCAAAAGTTCTGTTTGGCCACACATAGAAGATTGGAAGGAAATAAATAATATTTGGTATTTAGAATATACATTTAGCTGGAATAGATTGCAGACACCAAGTCTTAGTTGCAAAGCCCCTGAGGTACCAAAAAACAGCAGAGACTCCAATTGACTCCAATTTCGGAATTCAAAGTGTTCAACTAAGGGTGTGTTCAGAGTTTATAGCCCAAATTAGTATTTCTCACAATAGATATTAGAAGAAATCGGACCATATAATTTATATTCAATTCCTTAGAAATGAGAGGATACCGCTTATTTGGTCAAAAACTGCTGCTTGAGCATATGACATGGCTCAGAAAGGAAAGAACACTATTTAATTTTGGAGTGTAAGTTTGTCTGGAATAGATCGTGAATGACATATTTCATTTGCAGAGCCCATGACATGCCAAAAAAGCAGAAACTCCCAAAAGTGACCTTATTTTGGAAACTGGACCCATCAAGGAATTCCTCTAAGGGTGTACTAAACATTTTTAACCTACAGATGATTGAACAATGTAATAACATTTAGATGTGTAAACAAAAAAATATTTTTTTTCTCCTGACCTGACGAAGCGGTGTGCGAAACGTTGAGGTGCTGGGCAGTGTGGTGCGGCATGATAACAATCTTACTTTGGGATATGTGCAATATTGTGGGTATGGGACGGTCATAATATATGGTTCTCTTTCCCTGTCCTATTTTTGGACACTAAGGGGAGAAAGGAGGTATTTGGACTTATGCAGAGATCAAAACCCACTGTATGCTGACATAGTTTGATTGTATTGCTATGGTATACAGGCCTGTATTTATCTTATATATAAAAGCCGGAGGGATTTGTGATGTGACATCCGTCACTTTGTCCCTGCATCCGGCAGAGCTACACCCGCTCAGGGTGAGCCAAGATGGCGGCCATAAGCGGGAGCCGGGACTCATAGAGCCCGCAACGCTTACAGCCGCCCCTAACACACACACACACCACACACACACCACACACACCAGACACACAACACACGCTCACACACTCGCCTATACTTACCACCTCTCCTCCGTCTTCTCCGCCGCCGACATGTCGCCTCCCCTGGAGAGCTGGATCCAATATGGCGTCCGGGAAGTCTCGCAAGACTTCCCGGACGCCATATTGGATCCATGGCTCCAGGGGCGGCGACATACTTTCTCCAAGATGGCGTCCGGGAAGTCTCGCAAAACTTCCCGGACGCCATATTGGATCCATGGCTCCAGGGGCGGCGACATACTTTCTCCAAGATGGCGTCTGGGAAGTCTCGCGAAACTTCCCGGACACCATATTGGATCCATGGCTCCAGGGGTGGCGACATACTTTCTCCAAGATGGCGTCCGGGAAGTCTCGCAAAACTTCCCGGACGCCAATTGGATCCATGGCTCCAGGGGCGGCGACATACTTTCTCCAAGATGGCGTCCGGGAAGTCTCGCGAAACTTCCCGGACGCCATATTGGATCCATGGCTCCAGGGGCGGCCACATACTTTCTCCAAGATGGCATCCGGGAAGTCTCGCGAAACTTCCCGGACGCCATATTGGATCCATGGCTCCAGGGGCGGCGACATACTTTCTCCAAGATGGCGTCCGGGAAGTCTCGTGAGAGTTCCTGGACGCCATATTGGATCCAGTCCTTGGTGCGGCGACATGTCGGCAGAACGCAGGACTCAGGAAGACGCAGGCGGCAAGGAAGAAGCAGAGACGGTGGTAAGTATATCGGAGTGTGTGTGTGTGTGTGTCTGTCCGTCCACCCCACCGCTCACCACTCTGCCCACCGCTGACCACTCTGCCCACCGCTGACCACTCTGCCCACCGCTGACCACTCTGCCCACACAGTGCCGCTGCACTGACCACTCTGCCCACACACCGCCGCTGCACTCACCACCCTGCCCACACAGTGCCGCTGCACTGACCACCCTGCCCACACAGCGCCGCTGCGCTCAACACACTGCCCCCACACACCGCCGCTGCGCTGACCACCCTGACCACACAGCACTGCTGCGCTGCCCACTCTGCCCACCGCACTGCTGCGCTGACCACCCTGCCCAACGCTGACCACTCTGCCCTCTGCTGACCACTCTGCCCACCGCTGACCAATCTGCACACACAGCGCCGCTGCACTGACCACTGTGACCACACAGCGCCGCTGCGCTGACCACCCTGCCCACACAGTGCCGCTGCGCTCACCACACTGCCCACACAGCACCGCTGCGCTGACCACCCTGCCCACCGCACTGCTGCGCTCACCACTCTGCCCACCGCACTCGCTGCTAACCACTGAGCCACCGCGCAGTGCTAACCACTGAGCCACCGCGCAGTGCTAACCACTCAGCCACCGCGCAGTGCTAACCACTCAGCCACCGCGCAGTGCTAACCACTCAGCCACCACGCAGTGCTAACCACTAAGTCACCGCCCAGTGCTAACCACTCAGCCACCACGCAGTGCTAACCACTGAGCCACCGTATACTCTGCTAACCACTGAGCCCCTGTATACTCTGCTAACCACTAAGCTGCCTTACAGTGCTCCATCCTCCCTCACCCGCTGCTTTATCCTCCATCCTCCTCCTCCCACCACTCAGTGCTCCATCCTCCACCATCCCTGCCGCTCTGTCCTCCCCCTGCCACTCTGTCCTCCCACTGCCGCTCTGTCCTCCCCCTGCCGCTCTGTCCTCCCCTGCCGCTCCGTCCTCCCCCTGCCGTTCCTTCCTCCCCCTGCCTGTGCTGCTACATCCTCCCACACCCTGCCGCTACCTCCTCTGTCCTCCATCCTCCTCCCCCCTGCTGTTCTGTCCTCCCCCCTGCCATGCCGTTCTTCCCCCACCGCTCCTTCTTCAAGGTTCCTCCCAATTTAGCCCTCACCGCCTTCCCCATGTAATCTCTATTTCTATATTCTAGAATACCCGATGCATTAGAATCGGGCCACCGAGAGTTCCCGGACGCCATATTGGATCCAGTCCTGGGTGCGGCGACATGTCGGCAGAACGGAGGACTCAAGAAAACGCAGGCGGCAGGGAAGAAGCATGGACGGTGGTAAATATATCGGAGTGTGTGTGTCTGTCCGCCCCACTGCTGACCACCCTGCCCACAGCGCTGTGCTGACCACCCTGCCCACGGCACTGCGCTGCCCACTCTGCCCACGGCGCTGCGCTGACCACTCTGCCCACGCACTCACTGCTAACCACTGAGCCACCGCCCAGTGCTAACCATTGAGCCACCGCTGAGTGCTAACCACTGAGCCACCGTATACTCTGCTACACACTGAGCCACCTGTATACACACAATTAATTTCACCGCACTCCCCAAACTATTAGTAAATAAACTATATATGGATTCTAGACTACCCGATTCTTTAGAATCATGCCGCCATCTAGTGTATTTATAAACTGTATCCACACTGTCTGGGAGTTGTTTTAGGGGATGGTTTTATCTTGTGTGACTTTGATCTATCTGTAATAAAAACGTATATGTATATTCATAATAACCCGAGTGTGGTGTTGAAATTGCCGTTAATCTGTATCTGGTTTAGTTAAAAATTTGAGATTATGTGGCTAGTGATTTATTTAAGATAATGGACTTTAGAATTTTGTCAGTGATTATATGTATTTATTAAACGTCATTCACTCCCAATTACCTCCTCTTGTGAGCTCAGATGAGGACTGGTCAATAGGATGAGGCTTGAGTGACAAAAATTAATGGGATCCTCACTCTGCAGAATATTTGGAGATCCCAGATGGAATATATTAAAGGTAACCTGTCACAACCCCAGGGCATTTTATACTGTGTCCAGCAGGTTATACATCATGTAAATGGGGTTCTAGTGACCCCTGTATATGCCCAGATGTGCCCCACATACCTGAAATATAAAGTTATATTCTCTCTGGAGCTGGACTCAGATTGAGTCATAGAGGCAACTATTATGTCATGGTGGGGCAAAGTTTTGTTGCTCCTCCATGCTGCAATCCCACCCTGAATCTTTCAAATTTGCCGCCCCTCCTCTGGCTGGCGCAGTGAGTGACAGGAGCACTCGCGCCGATGCAGTGGAGCGGGTGTCTGTGAGCATAGAGGTGCTCAAGTCTTGCGAGACTTCACTAATCCAGTGAGACTTGCTCACGATTCAGGGACACCTACTCCACTGCACAGGCGCGGGTGCCACTGTCAATGTCGAAGTCTCGCAAGATTAGAAAGTTGCATATAAGAGGAAATAATTCTTCCCGACTCTACATATGGCAATCAAACTATTTCCCGTGACCAACGCCCTGTCACAGAATCTAGTTCACATCTAGTTCACATAACTGTAATATTATAATTTTAAGAAAGGCAGACAATTGTGTGTACTTGCCGGCTTTAGATTGCGCACTGCGTATGCTCTGGAGCCTGCAAGTACACTCAATTTTCCCCCACAATGCACAGGACAAGAAATACGTCCAGAGCACCATACCTGGAAGCATCCTATACATTTTAGTATCTTCAAAGAAGGGGCGGTGTTTGTACATTAGGCGTGTGATAACCAAGGATGGAAGGCAGGGATGGACACAGAAAGAACACCCACAGTATCTAGACAGTGCCTAATTAACATGGTAAAATGTAAGTCATAAAATGCATTTTTTCAATTATTAAACTACTCTTTTAGCTCAGAGAGGGATGCTTAGGAATGTACTTGGAAGATGCAGGGACAGGTAGTGATAGCTTGGGGGCATAATATAGCTGACAGGTTACCTTTAAGCAACTACACCGAGCAAAAACTGGGGCATAGTCTCCCAGTTAGAAAGTTAAAACATAACCATCATTCAAATTTTTATTTATTACTAATGTAGAGCAAGTGATGCTAATAAACTTTCTAATATGCTTGATTAATAAAATCTGAATGAAAACAAATATAAACCTTCCACATGATCTCCCCAGTACAATGTGCGTGAATCTCATTCTCTGTCAAATCCATCCTCACACTGAATACAGGCATGTGAGGAGATAAGGGAGGGGGTGTGGCATTCATCAGCTGCAGTCAGCAGTGTATCACATTACCTCTGGCACAGGGAGCTGAGACTGTAAGCACAGATGCTGTGATATTTTATCTCCTGCAACTACATGGCTCTGCTCGACGTGAGGAGATGTTACTTATCAGTAAAGAGCAGTGAAGAGGCAGCATGTTGCAACATGATGTGAATTCAGGAGATAAAAATCTCAGAAGCTGTGAGCTGATAGCCTGACAAACTCTGTGTGTGAGGTACACTGAATGCACACTGACCTCCTGCACTCAGTCACGCTGGGTATGCTCCACCTTCTCACTCTTATATGTGAAGTTTTAAAACAGCTGTGGGGGACATCTTCTAGAAGGTTTTTGAAAGGTTTTCTTTCAGAATTCTCTTATAAAGTTTATGTGAAAGTTTATTATAGTCACTTGTTCTCCATTATTATTGGATAAAAATGTAAATGACTGTTACACTTTAAACATTCAACAATTCTAGAACCAGTTTCTTCTTTTTCACATTTTGGGTTGCCTTGGGGGAGTCCATATGCTGCGGTTGTTGGTTTCCAGAGTGTAGCAGCTTCCCGACCTGTGTTGGAGAGTGGCACACATGTGATGACCCAGATAGGAGGACCACCAGTTTAACTAGGGAGCCCAACAGTGTAAAATGAAATTATCTCTCAGGGCCTTGATCAATGGAAAAAGCTCCCTTCTCTTAGCCAAAGTACTTGCAGAAAGATCAGATAAAAAGCCAGGTGTTGGCATATGTCTGGAAATACAGAGTTCTTCCTAAGCACCTGCAGGAAGGCCTCTTTGGTTTTTGAAAAATGAAGTCATGCTACATGGCAGTAATGAAATTAGGGCTTTATTCTTGGGCTTCCGGTGGATTCTGTAATCAATAAAGTCTTTGGTATCTAGATCCGACAGGGCAACTACCAACATATTATGAATAAATTGGGTGATGTCTCTATTGGCCACAGATTCTGATATGCCCCTCTGTCTGACATTATTTCATTGAGATCTATCCTTCAGATCAAAAACCTTAGTTTTAAGGTAAGAAACCTCTTCCTTCAAAGCCCTGCTAGTGTAGATTAAATCATTACGGTACCGGATACGTCCATAAATCTTAGACTCATTGTAAGCAGAGCCAAACCATTGATTTCCACTTTTAGTTTAGTAGCCATACCTTTTAGATCCTCAATGAGTGAAGTTTTCAGGGAGCAGAAGAGGCTTTCCATCGTCTTGTTAGTCAAGGAAAAATCAGCTTCATCAAAGTCCCTGGTCTCAGCCACAGCTTGCAAGGAGTGGAACAAAGTAGAGGAGTGGGATGCCACCATCTTCTCTGCACTTTCAGAGCCACATCCCTGGAGAAGAAATCTGTGAGTTTGGCTGGGTAGCTATGCTTCTGGGGTGTCCCCCTAGTCATATTGATCCAGCAGAATGCAGAGAATAACATGCAATGCCTTGGCATGAGATCTTCCTGACTTAGACCCAATTCTGATCCTTGTTAAGCTGAATCTCAGGATCCATAAGGCTGGTGCCATCAGCATTTAGGCAACACCCCACTATATAATCTATTTCATCGCCATAGTGCTCAAGTGTACGAAGTATTTCGTCTTTTCGGATACTCCCTTATAGCTCAGCTTGAAGAACATCATTGATCCTAGTACATCATAAATTGGCTTTGGCTGTGAAAAAACCTTATATAATAAGGCTTCCTCCACCAAACTTGAAAGTTCATCCAGTTTCTTGATCTCTTATCCTGTTTTTCCCTTGCTTCTTCCAGAGTTTTTTTGCACCTGTTAGAACTTAGTCTATTGACCTTTGTCTCATTGATCTAAATCACTCATTTCCAATCTTCTACTGTCCACTTTATGTATTTTTCTAGCAAACTCTCGTTGACGCGTTGATATTGAGCTTGAGGCTTCTTCCTATTTTTGTGGGTCATTATACCAGACTTGTGTAATTTATGTAGCATTGTGCTTGCATGGAGATCTGTAAACTCACTGGCATGAAGCATATAAGCCACCTCCACTTCTGGGTTTGACACGCCAGAACAGATAGACTTTGTGATACGCTGACTTGTTGACTCCAATATTTTGTCTGGATGTCCACCATTTTGCTTTTGATTGGCTTGATGGAATTTGTTTTATATTCTTCTGTCATAAAGGTTCAAGCAAATATTTACACAACATAAGGAAAAAAGTTAACAACACCCCAGATAAACCCAGAAAAAAGGGGACAGAATGGTATATGGTAAATTTTAGACTGGCTTAATATCATCAATCAAGTATATATCAAGTATATGCTGTAGTATGAGAATCAGTCTCTAAGGACCAGTAAAGGCAAATATCTATTATACTAGCTATGAGCCCGATGCAAATGCATCGGGTGTCTAGAATACTATACTTTGTATGAGGATTACCGCAAGCGCGCCGCAAGTGTAACGACTCGCTGGCGCCGACCAATTAGAAGCGCAGCTCAGGCAGCAACTCGCAATGGCCTCGCGGCCATTGCTCGCGCTACCTGACCGGTAAATCGTTAACTTTGAGGCCGAGCCTCTGGTTTGATTTTCTGCCAGCGCCTCGCAATGGCCGCCTCGCGGGCATTGCTCGCGCAAGCCAGCGACTCGCATTGCTCGTACTCAGCCTGCGCGAGCAATGGCCTCGCTGCCATTGCTCGCGCAGGCCAGCGACTCGCATTGGCCGCTACGCGGCCAATGCTTCGCCATGCTGACGTCACAGAGTGACATAGCCACGGTCTTTTCGGGGACCGACACGGAAGTGCATACGGCAATTATATAGTAGATACTGTACATTGCATATGGAGGGGTGAGGAGAGCGGAGGCTGGAGGGGAGAGCGGAGGCTGGAGGGGAGGGCAGAGGCTAGAGGGCAGAGCAGAGGCTGGAGGGCAGAGGCTGAAGGGGAGGGCAGAGGCTGGAGGGGAGAGCGGAGGCTGGAAGGGAGAGCAGAGGCTGGAGGGAGAGCAGCGGAGGAGCTGGAGGGGGGGGGTATTGGCTGGAGGCTGGAGGGGAGATGGAGCTTAGGCAGGCTGGAGAGAGGAGGAGGCTGGAGGTGGAAAGGAGAGGGAGGCTGGAGGGGAGGGAGGCTGGAGGGAGAGGCTGGAGGGGAGAGCGAGGCTGGAGGGCAGAGGCTGGAGGGAGAGGGAGGCTGGAAGGGAGAGGCTGGAGGGGAGAGCGGAGGCTGGAGGGCAGAGGCTGGAGGCTGGAGGGGAGAGGGAGGCTGGAGGGGAGAGCGGAGGCTGGAGGGGAGGGCGGAGGGATCAAGGGGAGGCAGAGGCTGGAGGGTGAGAGCGGAGGCTGAGGGAGAGGCTGGAGGGGAGAGGCTGGAGGCTGGAGGGGAGGCAGGAGGCTGGAGGGGAGAGCGGAGGCTGGAGGGGAGTAGGCTGGAGGGGAAGGCGGGAAAGCAGTGGAGGGCAGAGGCTGGAGGGGAGAGCGGAGGCTGGAGGGCAGAGGCTGGAAGGAGAGGGAGGCTGGAGGGGAGAGCGGAGGCTGGAGGGCAGAGGCTGGAAGGAGAGCGGAGGCTGGAGGGGAGAGCGGAGGCTGGAGGGCAGAGGCTGGAGGGCAGAGGCTGTAGGGCAGAGGCTGTAGGGGAGAGCGGAGGCTGGAGGGGAGAGGCTAAAGGGGAGAGAGGAGGTTGGAGGGCAGAGGCTGGAGGGCAGAGGCTGGAGGGGAGAGGCTGGAGGGCAGAGGCTGGGAGGGGAGAGGGGAGGCTGGAGGGGAAAGGCTGGAGGGGAGAGCGGATGCTGGAGGGCAGAGGCTGGAGGCTGGAGGGCAGAGGCTGGAGGGGAGAGCGGAGGCTGGAGGGAGAGAGAGAGGCTGGAGGGGAAAGCGGAGGCTGGAGAGCAGAGCGGAGGCTGGAGGGCAGAGCGGAGGCTGGAGGGGAGAGCGGAGGCTGGAAGGGAGAGCGGAGGCTGGAAGGGGAGAGCGGAGGCTGGAAAGGAGAGCGGAGGCTGGAGGGCAGAGCAGAGGCTGGAGGGGAGAGGCTGGAGGGGAGAGGCTGGAGGGCAGAGGCTGGATGGCAGAGGCTGGAGGGGAGAGCGGAGGTTGGAGGGGAGAGGCTGGAGGGGAGAGGCTGGAGGGCAGAGGCTGGAGGGAGAGCGGAGGCTGGAGGGGAAAGGCTGGAGGGGAGAGCGGAGGCTGGAGGGGAAAGGCTGGAGGGGAGAGCGGAGGCTGGAGGGCAGAGGCTGGAGGGGAGAGGCTGGAGGGCAGAGGCTGGAGGGCAGAGGCTGGAGGGGAGAGGGGAGAGCGGAGGCTGGAGGGGAGAGCGGAGGCTGGAGGGGAGAGCGGAGGCTGGAGGGGAGAGCGGAGGCTGGAAGGGAGAGCAGAGGCTGGAGGGGAGAGCGGAGGCTGGAGGGGATTGGCTGGAGGCTGGAAAGGAGAGGTTGGAGGGGAAAGGCTGGAGGGGAGAGGCTGGAGGGGAGAGGCTGGAGGGCAGAGGCTGGAGGGGAGAACGGAGGCTGGAGAGGAGAGCGGAGGCTGGAGGGGAGAGCGGAGGCTGGAGGGGAGAGCAGAGGCTGGAGGGGAGAGCGGAGGCTGGAGGGGAGAGAGGAGGCTGGAGGGGGGAGGCTGGAGGGGAGAGCGGAGGCTGGAAGGCAAAGCGGAGGCTGGAAGGCAGAGCAGAGGCTGGAGGGCAGAGCAGAGGCTGGAGGGCAGAGCGGAGGCTGGAGAGGAGAGCGGAGGCTGGAGGGAGAGCGGAGGCTGGAGGGGAGAGCGGAGGCTGGAGGGCAGAGCGGAGGCTGGAGGGCAGAGCGGAGGCTGGAGGGCAGAGCGGAGGCTGGAGGGCAGAGTGAAGGCTGGAGGGCAGAGTGGAGGCTGGAGGGCAGAGCGGAGGCTGGAGGGCAGAGTGGAGGCTGGAGGGCAGAGGCTGGAGGGGAGAGCGGAGGCTGGAGGGAAGAGGGGAGGCTGGAGGGGAGAGTGGAGGCTGGAGGGGAGAGCAGAGGCTGGAGGGGAGAGGCTGGAGGGGAGAGCGGAGGCTGGAGGGCAGAGGCTGGAGGGCAGAGGGGGAGAGCGGAGGCTGGAGGGGAGAGCAGAGGCTGGAGGGGAGGCTGGAGGGAGAGCAGAGGCTGGAGGGCAGAGGCTGGAGGGGAGAGCAGAGGCTGGAGGGGAGAGCAGAGGCTGGAGGGGAGAGCGGAGGCTGGAGGGGAGAGCGGAGGCTGGAGGGGAGAGGCTGGAGGGGAGAGCGGAGGCTGGAGGGCAGAGGCTGGAGGGCAGAGCGGAGGCTGGAGGGGAGAGCGGAGGCTGGAGGGGAGAGCACAGGCTGGAGGGGAGAGCACAGGCTGGAGGGGAGAGCGGAGGCTGGAGCGCAGAGGCGTAGCTGGCATGCTCCGGGCCCTGGGGCAAGATCAGCACCCAGGACCCCCATGTGAGGACCGGTGGGGGGTGCTGTCAGACAGATGTGAGGGCCGGGGGGAGTGCAGACTCACCGCCACCAGCGTGCGTGTGCTGTAGGAGGAGAAGTTCCGTCCTCCCTCCTCCGGGCGCACGGCGGGCGGCTGGTGTCAGCACGGGGCCCCCCAGGGGGTGGAGGCAATGGGCCCCTCATGCCGAGTGGTGGGATGACAGCGGCGAGGGGTCTGTAGGAGGAGAGGAGGGGCGGGCAGAGCTGCCGGACAGGAAGTTCCGTCCTCCCTCCTCTCCGGGCGCACGGCGGGCGGCTGGTGTCAGCACGGGGCCCCCTATGGGGTGGAGGCAATGGGCCCCTCATGCCAAGTGGCGGGATGACAGCGGCGAGGGGTCTGTAGGAGGAGAGGAGGGGCGGGCAGAGCTGCCGGACAGGAAGTTCCGTCCTCCCTCCTCTCCGGGCGCACGGCGGGCGGCTGGTGTCAGCACGGGGCCCCCCAGGGGGTGGAGGCAATGGGCCCCTCATGCCGAGTGGCGGGATGACAGCGGCGAGGGGTCGCAATGCCCGCTACGCGGGCAATGCCTCGCACGGCGTGGTGACGTCACAGTGTGACATAGCCACGGTGTGCCGGGGTCCGACAGAAACGTGCTACGGCAATTATATAGTAGATAATTGCCGTAGCGACTTCCGTCGCACACGGCGCCACTTCCGTGGCTTTGTTCGTGGGCGCGCGCCACTTCCGTGGCCTTTTCATGGGCGTGCGGTGCCACTTCCATAGCTTTGTTCGTTGGCGTGCAGAGCCCACACTACTCATTAGCAATGGCCACGAAGCCGTTCCAGGGGCGCGAGCAATGGCTGCGAATGGGAAGTGAGGCGCTATTCTCATTGGTTGGCTCCAGCACACAGCGACCAATGAAAATAGCGCCTCACTTACAGCGCTAAATTTGAAACTCAAAGTCCTCCATGTATCTCAATGGGAAGTGAGGTACTATTCTCATTGGTCGGCGCCAGCACACAGCGACCAATGAGCTTCGCGCCTCACTTCCTATGCAGATACATGGAGGACTTTGAGTTTCAAATTTACCGCTGTAAGTGAGGCGCTATTCTCATTGGTCGGCGCCAGCACACAGCGACCAATGAGAAAAGCGCCTCACTTCCCATTGAGATTCAAATTTACTCAAAGTCAAACTCAAAGTCCTCCATGTATCTCAATGGCCAGTGAGGCGCTTCTCTCATTGTACTCATGACAGCGGCAACATTAACCCCTTACATTCCGTTTTATCTGTAATTTCTATAACACAGTGTGTAGTTGTTCTGCCACTGCGAAGTTAATCCCTTATATACCATTTCTGCCTTAACTCCATACTTTGTAGTCTCTTTTACTACTGCTAGTAGGAACATTAACCCCTTATATTCCATTATTGTTGTTATTTCTATTACACAGTGTATAGTTGTAATGACACTGAGAAATTAACCCATTATATACCAGTTCAGCATTAACTGCATATTTGGTAGTGTTTATAACTACTGCTACTGGTACATTAACCCCTTGAACACCATTTTGGATATAATTTACAGCGCTGAGTCTGTTGTGGGAGTGCCTGTGGGACATTAACTCCTTCAATAACATTTTTGATATCATTATAAGTTCCTATTCTGTTATAGTCCTGTTAGTCGGACATTAACTCTTTCTACACCTCCACTATATTGCTACCCTCACAGTTCTGCCTACATCGCCTACTTAGTCATATATCTGGTGTTTAAGTCTATTATTTAAAACTCTTAAAAAAATTATATACACATTCTAGACTCCCGATTCTTTAGAATCGGGCTCACAGCTAGTACATAATAATGAGAGACATGATGTAAGTACTCAAAACAAGCTATATTTCATGGACTAAAGAAACACTTTTCTGCCCAGTATCCTGACACGTGTTTTGCATGTAGCTTTGTTAGAGTGCCAAACAGCGAACTGTAATAATATATGTATTTTGTTAAAATAAATTACATGTGCTTGTAAGCTAAGGGACACAATACAAGACTAATGAAAGGGTCTCAGAGAGTATTAACAGTCCACATGTACTTGCCTAGCCCAAGTCACTGGAAATCCAAGTTATATCCACTGTATCATTGTTATTAAGTGGTAAACAATGTTTTGTCAAGTAGGTGTTAAATGATACAAAATCTCTTAAAAATAATTACAATTTTGTATATTGTAAATATAAATGTTTCTATCTATAATTAGAGGTGCAAGTTACATAGAAAATATGTTAAGTTGGTATCCATCTTAAAACCATAGGTAGCAGTAGGTTTTACTGTCCTTTTTATAACCATAAATCATGTAATGTTTCATATATATGTATCACATACATACACACACAGTAGATTTTTTAAATAGCTTTTATAGCTATGAAATCTGTTTACTGCAATGACAAAACTGGAAATAAAAGAAGCATTTAGTTTACATTTTATTAAAGATCCTTATAAAAAGAAGAAGGATTGAGTTTTACATGATTTAGTAATGACAAAAAGATTTATAGGGACTTAGCAATAGATTTAAATTTACTAATTGATGTACCGGTTCTGACTGCCTTCCCAAGTAATAGAACAGTCATTCTCAACTTACCATTAATTCTTCAATATTGCCAACAAATCAAGTATTTTTTTTTCTAAATGTGCCATTCCCCTATAATTTAATGCTATTTGAGAAATGATTATGAACATGTATTTTATTCATAATCCATGCTATTTCATCATAATCATCTGAATGCGGTAATTTTATCTCTTAATGGTGTGGATCAATATTTTATCATCAACTATATTAAGCCCTAGTCAATTGATCATTTTGCACACATTTCAATAAAATTGTTTTACTATGATTGCTGTTTAATATCCAAATCAATATGATGAGATGTCATTGATCAAATCTCTGGTTCAGATCTTTATTCCTAGTCTTGACGTTTTTCTCATGGGTCCAATTAAACAAAGATTTAATGTAAGAAAATCTTTGTAACCTGTTTAACAACTATTTTATTAAGGCTACTGACATTTTAATAAATGGTGAGACACAACCCTTACTTATACTATAAAGCTTTCCCATTTCCCATGTCCTATGAAAGTGACTGGACCAGACGTTTGCTTTAATGATGCCTTTATAGTCCTGTTAATCATGTAATAATTTAAAATGTTATTAGTTTCCATTGTGTAGTTAGTTTACACTTTGCCAAGGCTATTAGATCAATATTAATGCCCTTTTCAGTGTCGCATTTGCACTTATAGAAAGTTACTTTCTATGGAATCTCTTCAATCGTGAACATCTGACATTGACATGATGTATGACATACTAATAGTGTTGTGACCCAAAGAAGTAACAACATTATGCTTTTATTAACATACGATCCACTAGAGCTGTCATGCTTTGATCCGTCTTCATTCCTTAATATAAAGAGTATAATAATATTGATTGCTTTGTTTTTTCATATAAATGTGTACATTGATGTATACCGTATATACTCGTGTATAAGCCGACCCGTGTATAAGCCGACCCCCCTACTTTTGCCCCCAAAATCTTGGAAAACCTATTGACTCGTGTATAAGCCGAGGGTGGACCCCAGCACAGGTATACAGCCCCCAGCAGTGTGGTATACAGCAGCCTCCCCAGTGGTATATACAGGCCCCAGCAGTGTTACAGCAGCCTCCCCAGTGTTATATACAGCAGCAGCCCCAGTGGTAATATACAGCAGCCCCAGAGGTATATACAGCATCCCCAGAGGTATATACAGCAGCCCCAGTGGTAGTATACAGCAGCCCAGAGGTAGTATACAGCAGCCCCAGAGGTATACAGGCCCCCCCATCAGTATCCAGGGCCCCCCCATGCTCCGCAAACCTGTAAAGAAATAGCTCATTATACTTATCACTGTGCTGTCGCCGCCGTCCCCGCCGCTGCCATCGCGCTCCTCCGGCTTCATCCAGCGTCTTCCGGCTTCCTCCTCTGGCGCAGACAATGACGTCATTGCCTGCGCCGACCAGAGGAAGCCGGAAGAAGACGGATAAAGCCGGAGGAGCGCGATGGCAGCGGCGGCGGGACAGCGGCAGCGATAAGTATAATGAGCTATTCCTTTACAGGTTTGCAGAGCTTGGGGGGGAAGGCCCTGGATACTGATGGGGGCGCCTGTATACCGATGGGGGGGGCACCCGTGTGTAATGACTCGCATATGAGCCGAGGGGGGAACTTTTCAGCCCAATTTTTGGGCTGAAAAACTCGGCTTATACGCGAGTATATACGGTATATATTTTTTATATCAGTATTTTCATTATCTCCAAGCAGTATGGCTACAGTGACAGTTACACTTATAAGCCACCATACATACTAAACGACTGTGGATCAAGCAATGTTTTTGCTGATCTTTTGCCCAACATCCATTCAAGAGGACTCTCTCATACACTGGAGCACTCGTTTGGCCAATCACTCCTGTGTTCTCTATGAGAAAACTGTCAACTGACATGTCTGTCAGCAACTTATTCATGAAAGAAGTATATGATTGGCAGTCCAAAATATTGGACAAACCAGACTGCTATCTCTCTTCATCAGTATAACAGCACCCCATTCACAATAACCTGTTGAGTGGACCTTTCAACATTGGCAGGTTCAGCCAAAGTTAGCCTAATGTGTACGAAGGCCTTAAAGGGACTCTAGCAAAAACAAGAGAAGGGGGGGGGGGAACAAGAGGCGCAATAGTGCTCTTATCACTAGACACTAAAAGGTGTAATGGTGAGAAACCAGTTCCACTCACCTGGTTCAGTTGTGAGACCCACAACTGGTTTGTAGGCTTGTTGGTAATATCCTGATGGCTGCTGCTGGACTTCCACTGTCCACACTCACGTGGAGATGTAACAAGATGCTTGGGGAAGAGATGTGTACTACAGTCCGCGCTGCCAGGATCACTCACTCCAATAAATGCACGAGCAAAAGATGTTCAATCAAATCCTTCTTTATTCCTACTCGTTTCAGTGCCCTCCTGGCACCTTCATCAGGGAAGGTGCCAGGAGGGCACTGAAACGCGTAGGAATAAAGAAGGATTTGATTGAACATCTTCTGCTCGTGCATTTATTGGAGTGAGTGATCCTGGCAGCGCGGACTGTAGTACACATCTCTTCCCCAAGCATCTTGTTAAAGGGACTCTGTGAGGTCATTTTTCAGTATGATACTTATAGCACCCTGAATTGTGCTCAAGCAAACACTTCTGAATATGTAAAAAACATTTCTGTATTCTTGCTATAAGCACCTGCACCACCCAGCAGGCTGCTGTAAAAGTGTTGACCAGACTAGTGAATAGTCACAGTATTTAAGTGTTATTTAAATAAGCATGCCTATCCAAGTTGGTATTCTGTCCCTCCTCTCTTTGCTGAAGTTACACTAAATCTCAGGCTACTGGGGAGGGGGTTGAGAGAGTGGAGGTGTTTGTGCTACAACTCTTGTAGTCACTAGCCTGTCCTGCCTGTGAGAGATTTCTGTTTATATGAACATTCGTTTTCCTGCACACATGTATTGTGTGTATCTGCTTAGCAAAAGATCAAATATTCATATAAACACAGAAATACAAAGTACACACTACACATATATCTCAGATACACACAATGAAGATGTCAGATGTGCATCTTGCAAAGAGCACAAACCATCTTCCCCCTCTATTCTCCCCTGTCTACATTTAGCGCCTGTGCCTGGAGAGCCACACACGCAGGATACAGACACAGATGAGGGCAGTGCAGTGATGCATGAATATTCATTCCTGGGAGTGGACAGCAGAAAAGCAAGTGGTAACTCACTGGGGTTGACAGATAGAATAAATATTTTATTTTGAATGTTACACATGATGTGAGGGGAGTATAAAATAAAAGAAATACATGAATAGGTAGAGCTTCACTAGTGGAATTAGAAAATGCTCTCAGTTACATATGGATGTTGTACCTGACAGATTTCCTTTAAGCCTCTCCTTTACAGATCATGCAACCCCAGTCCAAACCATTTAATATGAGGAAAGTGATTGTCAACAGAAC